>LYUA01001033.1:146741-158543 GCA_002093875.1 Calopteryx splendens | reverse complement strand
CACATGGAATTGAACCCAGGCCCTCCGGGTGGTAGCTTGGTGCTTTACGTGCTGGACTACTGTGCCCCATAGAATTAGCATAGATGCAGTGTTAATGATCTTTATGGTATGGTATCCTTCCACTTTGCAGATGGCATTACCCTTTGGATCTCAACCCCACTTCTCAAAATTTTTACAATGCAATAAAAGGACATCCACACCTTTGCTTCCAAGCCTCTCACTTCACCCTCCCTACCAATATTTCAAGGCCTTGGCCTCTAGCCGCTTCCATGCATGTATATACTTTTACTAGTCACTTATGTTCAACAGCATCTATCAGAATATGAAATTAATTCACATTACCGTAACCACCAAACCCATACTCTTTCTATCTTCACACCCACTATAATAGAACCAAGGCAGCAAGTCTAGAACTCAAGTCAACTGGACCAGTCCTATATAGTAAAATCCCAACCATATGCAAAGAAACAACAAATATAGCTAAATTTAAAAAAGGAGGTAAGAAAGTTTCTAGGAGAAAAATTACTACAGTATTTCTGAACTTATTCATGACAAAAGCTGATGCTCCATGTAATAAAATCTACATCATCTCCATGTAATAAATATATCTTTTACAGACATTCTATTCATGGATTTTTGTTTTTTTAACTATAACTTGGTGTTATTTGACCACACAATAAAGATAAAAGATTACTTAATAATAAAGGCGTTCTAACTTGCAAAAAATTACTATTTGTGCAAAGTCGTGTAACTAGGGGAAATGGAGAGTGATCATTTCCAGTGATCAGCAATGCTTTTCCATCTATTTTCTTATACACAATCTGTATTGATTAACTTTTTTATATGTTCATTCTCTCTGATGCACCTGGATGCATTACTGATGGCAACATTTTAAATAAATGTGCCTACTAACTGGCAATCAATACAACATATTAACGGCTACACATATTCATAGACCATTTGATAACATGGCATTTGGCAGAACAGATATCTATGGAGCAGCAATATATTCTCCAAAAGTATACTAGCCAGGAAATACCTTAATTGGAATTAACCAACAATAAATAGCAAGAGCTATACTGCGTCTAGGGAAATTTAAAATGCTTGAGTAGTTTGCTTCTAACATACAAGAAACTGCCAAAGCATGACAATAATTTCCAAGTACTGTTGTTAACGGCCACTGAGCATGCTACCAGTGGATGCACCCTTGGAGCATACTTACAGCTCATGCATGCTCAGCTTATGGTGCACATGTACACCACCTGATCTGAACAGGGTATCGGCAAGAAAATATAGGAGAATGAGAAAGTGAAAAAATAAGCAGATGAAAGGGTAAAATAACAGGCCAAAGAGTGAAAATGAAGAAAGTAAATGGCAAATGATCAAAGGAGTGGGGATGGGGTTACCACAGTCTCCCTGAAACATCAACTGTAGTTACTGATTACAACTGGTCTTTCAATTCCAAAAAACACACATGCTCCTTAACATATTTATTCTCATCTATCCTTTCAATTAAGATAAAAACTGGTCTCTATAAATAAAATACAGCACTACAATGAGTAGTTCAAGGGAAAAGGTACCAATTGAAATTGTGATCCTCTATCTTCAAAAGTAACATGTTTGGCAAATTTTCTTCTTAATGCTTTTGTGATAGTAATGGCAGATATCTTTCCACTAGCCCCACATGGAATCTCTTTATTCTAGTCACTGAGGAACCACCACAAATACTTCTCATGACAATTATGTTAACAAATAAAATAAAACTTAATTATGGCAACAGCCAGCCCACTGGGATGGGTGCCATAGAAGGTAAGCCTGGGAGGAAAGGCATCCATGGTAGTCATCAAATTAAAACCTTGCAGAACCTAATTAATATTAGAACAGAAAGCAATGAAAAAGACTGTCACATAGGGACTTGGAATGTTATGAGGATACTGAGGACATAGAAGGTAGAAAAAATTAAGCAAAAGATTCAAAAATAGTAGGAATTACTTGAATAAGAGTCATGGTAGTGAATGTTGAACAGGCCGGTGACAAAATCTTATTAGTACAGATAAAAAAATAACCTATTGGTAATGCCAACAAACAGACATAAACAGGAAAAGTAGACGGATAGGTAGGAGAGTATAGTTAAGAAACAAGACATGACCACAAGGAGAAAAAGTGTTTTGCCAAAGAAATGGCTATCAACAACTAACACCTAGTTCAAACACCACATTAGACCTAAGTACACAATGCTGGGAGATTTCAGTTAAGATACAATATGGTGAGGCATAGATTTAAGAATGGCAACATCAATTCAGTTTCCCAAATCTGGATCATAATTTAATGCTGATGAAGCATAACATCACATTCAAAAGAATAAAGAAAGGAAATAGAATAAGCAAATAAAATGCTAGCTTACTCTTTAGCCGGGAAAAAAAGAATGAGTACCATAAGGCTCTTGATAAAATTCTGAGCGAGGACAAGGGAATGGGTATAGTAAAATAAAGGTGGGAATATCTTTAAAAAAGGGATAACAAAAGCTGCAAAAAAAATAATAGAAACAGGAATAAGAAGCCATGAATTACAGAAGAGATGACTAGGAAAAAAGAGTTGAGAAGGAAATGAAAGTGTGCTACCCCTGAATTAGGTACCAGAAACTATGTACAAAGAGCTAAACAGTAAACTAAGACGAGAAGCTAATAGGATGACAAAAAATGGTAGAAAGAACACTGTAAGGATGTGGTGAGTGGACAGAGATGGGAAAAATGGGTGCACGATACGTTGAGTTGAAACCTGTAATAAATAAAGTAATATAGGGATATCTGAACACTATCAGATGTGAAACAGAATATGTAATAACTCAAACAGATAACTCACACAAGAGAGGAAGAATATGTAGAAAACTATATGGGAAAGATATTAAGTCGGTATTTTAGACATATAAAGGGAATAGGTATGATGTTGATATTTTATGCCCATGCACCCTCAATTATTAGAAAAGGAATTAAAGGATATTAAATTGAGCAAGGCTGTGGGGGCAGATAACGTCACTGCAGAACTACTCAAGAGCTAAGGAAAACATAAAAGGAAGAGATTTTATGGGCTCTACATTGCATTGATAATAATAATGACGTCTTTATTAGGGGAAATTAGGGCCTAGATGGCCCTCTCTTACATTTANNACGTCTTTATTAGGGGAAATTAGGGCCTAGATGGCCCTCTCTTACATTTAACTTTTTTATACATTTAACAACAAACACGATGAGGAAAGAGTTGAAATAAAAGAGTTGTGTTTTACCAGTATTGACTCTGATCCCAAAAATGAAAAAAAATACTAGAAGTATGTAATAACTACAGAACCATAAGTTTGATTTTGCATACAGCAAAGGCCTAACATAAGATCACCAACAAAAGGATGGAAAAGATGGTAAATGATTACTAAGAGGAAGATCAGTTTAGGCTTAGAAAGGGGTATACATAATAACCAAGTGGTAATGAGAGTCACATGTAGAAAAGAATATTGAATAAAAATAACCAGACATGTCAGCTTATTCCTCCACCTTCCTTTAAATACTTTTAGAAGCTTCTCAACAGAGCAAATTGCACAAAAATAATTAGTGTATTGCAGAAGATAGGCAGCTTACTTGAAACTTGTACATATTTCAAACACACAGGTAGCAAACCTGAGAATTGGGATGGACATCAATAGATAGAAGGGTACGACAAATTGGTACATTATCACCAGTGATTTTCAATGTATTTGTGGAAAAATGGTAATAGAGGCTTGGAAGGTACTAGAGGAAGGACGTACAGCAGGGGAGCAACTAATGAAGTGTTATATTTATTGATGGTCAATCAGGCAGTAAAAGGATTATGATAACTTTTTAGCACGACAGAATCAGTGTGAGAGATAAGGGATGAGAATCTATTATAAGAAAATTAAAGTAATGAGGTTCATAAGAAATAGGAAGGCTAAACTAAACATTAAGGTGGATGACATAAATTAAAGCAGGTTGGGAAGGGAACATTTATCAAGTGTTATAGATGAAAATTGATCCAAGTCATAATACCATCAAAAGAAGAATTAGGTAAAGAAACTTTTAGAAAGAGGAGGGAGTTGATGACTAGAGTACTGAAGTTGAACTGAGTAAAAATGTAAAGAAAAAATTAGTGAAAACTTTGGTATGGAGCCAAGTATATTATGGCTCCAAAAACTGGTCATTTAGGCAAGAGGATAAGGGTAGGTTGGAGGATTTTAAGATTGGGTTTGGAAAAGAATGGAAAAAACCAAAATGGACAGAAAGACAAATAAATAAATACCTGGCATGGCAGGGGAGAAGAGAAGGTTGTTGAAAGATATTCAAAGAAATCAGGAGAAGTGTGTGGGAGACTGTGAGAGGCAATGGGATGTTAAAGACCGTGATACAGGGGATAGTGTTGGGCAAGCAAAGTAGATGTAGAAAAAATAGGCGTTTTGGATGGAATGAAGGAAGGGAGAAAGTATGTGGCATTAAAAAATGGGTTATTGTAATTTGAAGGTATTCAGTGTCGTGCTAAGTGGAGCATAGAAGCAGATGGTGCTTAGTCGATGGGTCCATATATAACCTACCTTATCAAGTACACTACTAATACTAGTAGTAGTCACCGAGGTTGAATGGATTCCATGACCCAGGAAGAGAGCCAAAGGAGGGTTACAGCAGAAAAGAGGGGAGATGTTGGTGGGTATAACTCTCAAGACACAAAGAATAATCGGCTTGGGCAATGACAAGACTGCGCATGGTAAAGAGATGTGACGCTCCAGCTATGTTTAACTATCTCACTTCAACGAACGCACCCCTTTAAAGGTAGGCAGTTGAATGTTTTGGGTTTTCTTTCAGTCTACCAAACTCAGAAGAAACACAAAACATCTTTTCAGCTTGCATTTGTCTCTTACAATGGCACTTCATTTTCATCCAATAATACTTTAATCATCATTTCTGTTCTTGTAAGATGCAGTACACTACAATATATTAGCAGGGACTTCTTCAGCTTAATATTTGGGGATGTGAATTAACTTATATAGGTTGCTCCAAAAAAGATGCCAGGGAGCATTAAAAGTCAAAGACAACTGACTTAATTTGAAGTGGTAAAATAGAGATAAACTGACCCAACCACACATTAAACTCAGTTGAGTTAATGCATTTGTGTTCTTTTCCACAAATTGTCTCTACATGGTGACAGATAAAGTGTTTGGATACTGTAGAAATATATGCCACTAAGAGCAGCAGAGCCCTAAAATTTTATGCCAAGGGACATGGATATCATTTAAAAATAATGATTGCCCTGATCAAGATTTCAGCATGATTTATACTGGGAAAATATTTTATCACTCATGAATTACTTAATATAAAACATTGCATTTGACTCACTTCTTTGTAGCATTCAGGCATCAACCTTAATTATTTTTAAATAACACGTGGGTTCCTAGCAATAGAATCCTTTATATAGATTTCCTTAGAAGGCCTTAAGGACACTGGATTAAAGGGCCTACGACACCAGCTTCATCAGCTGTAAGTAAGGCACTGACAACTTAGGAGGATGCATCACTTTCCCATAATTTTCAATGGGCACATCGACTAGAACGGAAATATATCTTAAATTGACGATGCAACCTTATGGAAACGTAGCCTGAATCTTGGATGTTGGTACACAGGAATGTCAACAGAAATAATTCATAACATTTCAATATTTGCCAAAGTTTTTAAAAAATGTTATATTTATTTTATGTAATATATTAAATCATTGTAATTATTTAAACTTGTAAAATGTTTATATGATACAAATTCAATATGCACTATGCAACCTATAAACACATGAGGGAATTACAAGAAAATGTAAAAGAACAAGGTTATTTGTGATGAAACATGTTGAAGAGTTTTACTTAACTCTTAGAACTGTGAATACAAAAGTATTTTTATGTAAATTCTAAGGTTAAATTGCAGTTAAAAAGACAGTGATAATACTTCACCTAATTGCATTTCTTACAATGAGTGCACAAAATTAACCAAACAATTATGTGACCTGTAATTTCCAGGAGTTCAAAAATAAATGTCTTGCATTTCAACAATTTTAAAAATAAATAAACAATATTGCTTTATAGATAAATAATAAACTCCACACATGAATGAAAAATTCAACATGTTATCAATGACACACCTGCTAAAAAAATATAGAAGAGCCTAGATAAGTAAAATTTCTTAGTTGCATATACTGTAGTTTGGAGAGGGAGCATTACAAAGAATGAAATAAGAAACAAACAATTAATTTATGTATTTTTGATTTGCTTTTTTTCCAAGCGACACAAAACAATGCACAGCAGCTTATATTGGTATCTATATGAAAGCAATCTTGGCCTTCTTCACATCTACGTTGAATATTAATTTCCAAACTTCACCCACGTTGGGAAAGTTTTCCCTTTGTCTTATGAGTTCACATTTAAATGAGTACCAATGACTGCATTAAAACTATATCTTGATCTTCAACATTTCCCATATTATTCACTCATCTGTTGGCTATTCTTTGGAGTCACTTGTAAGACCCTGGTGACCAATTCAAGTTATGCTTTCCAAAGATGGCTCTCACATTAGCTTCTCCTCTCTTGATCTTGGAAAAGTTTTGCCATAATTGTTACAAATTATGGCATTTTCAAGAGTTCTTTATCCAAGTAAATGGCATTATTTCTTTTGCTAGGTGTTTCCCTATTACAGAGATAAAAAGCATCGCGAAACCCACAGAATATGGAAAAACTTAGACCGCAATTGATAATAGCTCATCTATCCCTTTTCCCGATATACCAAATTGAATACCAGTCCACACTTTCAAACTCTGCCTCATGCACTGCATTTAGTCTGTGTCTTCCTATACGATTTAAGGGCATCCCTTTTTAAGCCTTATTTCTCAAATGTCTGGCCTTAGCTTGCCCAGTTGTATCAAAAGTCACCACAGTGTCATCCCTTACTAGGCAAAGCACATATGCTTTGAATTCAAAATCTATTGGTGTCTTCCATTGAACCAATTACAATTTTTGAATTACTATGAACCATTTAAATAGCTTTTCAAACTCCATTTCTTGAAAATCCTCTGACCCTATGCTGTATCACATACCCTGATGTTCCTATGCTTTCCATATTGTACTGGGCTTTCTAAGGTTAATTTAATATTCTGAGTCATACTGACTGCAAAAACCTCTATCACATTCAATTTCCACTTCCAACAATGACTTAGTTTAAAAATCTTGTTTTTACGTGCTTAATTCCTTCCCTCATCTCACACATCTGCACTGTACTGAATGCAGGTATCAGACCAGAAACTCCTCATTTATATAAAAAAATCAACTCAAAGCCTTATCCTTACCTAGATATATACCTTTAATTTAACCAAGTTCGCAAGTTAGCCTGCCCACCTTCAAGATTACCTTGCTGATATACGGCCTGCTTACTAACATGTGTGACATTTCGTATCACAACCTAAAGGATTTCCTCACAACATCCTTCACTTCACTTGACACATAAGCACTTCCATCATTATTGGACAGCAAAACACCAAGTTGAGTCCATGGTACGTCCTAGGGTAAAGCCAAGCCCCTCTTGGTAACCACCCTTTTTCATCCCTTCCACTCCCAACCAGCTCACTTCCCACACCACCCAGGGCTAGTCCACGAAGCTCTGCTCCACGCACGCCTTGACCCGCTTCTCGTACTCACGCCGGTTCTCCTTGTACAGCTGCGCGGCCATAGAGTTGGCCGGGGAGTTGGGGTTCGGATCACTCAACAGCGACTGAAATGACATGACCGCTTTGTGTGAGGGGTTACATTGCTTCATTTATAATATTAAATGAAAGACGAAACCAAAATTAAAATTGGGATTGATCCACTAACTAATTTCTAAAACATAAGTCTGATATATTGTCAGTGGATAAGGGATAAAATTAGCCTAAGCCATTGCAGATTTATTACAATATGTAGTTTTTTTTCCAATATGCATGACCAAATTCCTAGCTGAATATTTTGGGATAGCATGTCTCTAGAAGAATATGTAGGCAATATGCATATTTTTTTATCTACACATATGAGTCTGAACTTATTTAAATTATATAATAATTTTACGTTAAAATAGACTAACCAATTATACTGTTAGTTGCTGAGCAAATGTCAGATCAGAGATCATAATTGTATGACTAAAGAAAGAAGCAGGTATATTCCAGTAGTGTCCTTTGACTGTTACATACTAAAGACTTATAGATATTCTACCATTAGTTCCCATCAAGAGAAAGATCAAATAAGAAATATTCATGGAGAAAGTCTTATCATTGCCAATTAGAGCCAATTCCCAGTACTCAATCTCCAACCATTCCACATTCATGGTTACTAGATCTGGGGATGTTCTTCCCTATTGTAAATATGATACAATAAGAACATATTAAGCTACACCACGTCAATCTGGTGGCCAACATGTCCAATTATTAAACCAAAGGTCACAGGCATAAGGAGGCTAGGGCCTGATTCTGTATAACTCTGGTAGGAAATTGAAACGCATGCCAAATGTGGCTTATTGGGATCCCAGCAAGAAAATGGGCCCTAGAAGCATCTAAAAATAGACTTTCTAATGTCAATGTCATTGAGGCTACTTATATGCAATTAAATACATTAATGTTGTTCACTAATTCTAATCTCAGAAGTACAAGGGTGGGCTGAAAAGAAATTCCTCCTATGTTTTTATTTTTTTACTAAACAGAAGTAGGAGTACAAACTGACTATTATGAAAATTGCTAGACTTTACAGCATATTGAGCACCAGCTTCAAACATCTACCACAGGAGAACTCTGTATTATGGCTATAAAAACTTAGGAAAATGTGCTGATTGACATCCATTGGTGAATGAAAGTTGTTTACAGTGAAGATTGTATTGACATCATTAATGTTTGGCAGGGTGGCATATGTCCATGAAGAAGAGAAGGAACCCATGTGAAAAACAACAGCAGAACACCAAGAACTGCTATTGAGGAGGAACACCAGAAGGGCTATTCCAAAATCAGAGGCAACACGTAATGCCAGACAAACTTAAGGTTTGTCCCACAGGAAAGTTATGGCCTAATGCGATTCTGAGTTATGGTGACCAGATCTTAAGGCCAGGCCTTTAGAGCTTAACGTTAGTTTCTCAGCGAAGTATGAGAATTCTTATCGGCACAGTACAAAAAAATATTTTCGGCACCACTGCCAATGGCAACCACGTGGATATCGTCGAAATTACATTAACATATGACAATCTGTCATCACAAAAGCACAGGAAAGATCACTAGCGGTAAAATTATACTAGGGAAATAAAATAACAAGATATAGACATCTATTGCTGCTATAATATCAAGGTTTTCATTTTATTATGAGTCTTGAATTAAAAATTCGGAAGATGAGTTGGTGTGTAATGTTAAAAGGTCTATTTCAACCTCTCACCAGCATTTACAAGCATCAATGAATTTACATGCATTGAAGGGAAACCAATATTTTCCCAGTGGATGATTTCAGGGTCGGCATGGTAAAATATTGGCTGAGAAGTAGTTGCAGGAACTCTTGTTGATGTGTGGGTTGAGAAAATATATCGAACATTGGAAAAAGGTAACAAAACTGCGATAATATCATCATGATGTTTTGTTTCTGTCTTGTTGAAGGAATTCATTTAATCATAAGAAATGAAGCATAAAAGATTAAGCTGAGACTTAATAAGATCCTCAAAATATCTATTTACCTACTTATTTATTATTTAATTATCTAAATTATCATTTAATTAAATTAGCATAATTACCTTAATTTATTATTTAAGAGATTAAATTAGTATAATATTTTTCAACTTCTCACCTGCGTTTGTGGGCATCAATACGTTTACATGTATTTAAGGGAAACTATCAGAAGAGCTGCCAGGGTTAATGATCGTTCAGATCAACTCTATCATGAACTATGTATGATCATAAAGATTTTGCCTGGGGACAATTTAGCAGCAGTACACTAAAGGTGCCCCTGAGAAAAAATATCAGTGAACTTTTCTGAAACTATCGAAGTGAAAGCTGTTACGAAATGACAATGAAAATCACCTGTCTTTATCAAACTCCAATTCCCACAAAATCTGCGTAATCTCACGAAGTACAGAAGTTGTTCAGCTTTAGAAGCTCATAAATATCTTATGAATACATCCTTATCCACTTCAAAAGGATTAAGCATCTCTAAACCACCTTCTCTCCAAAATGAGCTTCTGTCTGTTGTAAATATGAAGAATATGGGCTTGCTTTATTCTTCTTAGCTCTGGTGCCATGTTTGTTTTCTCTAACGTCCCACTTATGACCCCCTTCTCTGCCGGTCATATGCTTGACGGCCTTTAGGCCAAACATAAGGTCCAAAGTTATGGCCCACTGCCTATTCGGAACCGCTTGAGGCCATACCATCGTTCTGAGGCCATACCATCGTTCTGTGGCCAAACTTAAGGTCGATATACCCTTAAGGCTCGACCATACAAATTCCAGAACAGCCCTGCAGGATCATGTTAATGAACCCATCAGAAAGAATCACTGTCTTTATCAGCAAAAATTTGTAGACACTTGTGCATGAAATTGGTACCTCAAATGTTCTCTCCCAAAATGAAACAGAGGAGAGCGGAAATTATTCAACAAACAACTGCTACACAATGAATGTAAATTGAGCAATATTATATCAGGAGATGAAAGTTGGGCTCATCATTTTGGGCCAGAGAACAAGAAAATGCCCATGGAGTTTCGTCACAAGGGATCACTAGCACCAAAAAATTTCATCAGTGGGCAAAGTGATGTTGATGGTCTCCTGGGACATAAGCCCTTCCAGCGTGTGTAATGCACTGCCTGCATCAGTGAACTCATGCCTATAGTGTGCTTTTCATTCAGGGTATTTAAATCTCTTAGTGTGCATAATTTGACCGCCTCAAAGACTTCTGGCATACATTTACTTGATAATTGTAGATGCAGATGCTGCGTCGCACATGCTGGAGGAGTTAAATAACTCTGATTACAGTCATGTTTGAGTGGCTAAGGGTTTGGTGAATTCAGATATCACACCTGCTGGCAACACCATAAACTCTGAAAAGATGTGAAACTCTGTGGAAACTGAAAAAAACAAATTCGAAGAATTCTTCATCACATGAAGGTGCCTCTCCTTCAACATGACAATGCTTGACCACACACCAGTGCAAGATCAACCTACAAGAATGAGTACAGTGGTTACTCAGTTTTTGATCCTCCTCACCCATTCCATTTCTATCTCTTCCCTAAGATCAAAGATCATCTTATGGAAATCATTTTGAATCAAATGATACAGTCAAGACTTGGAGTTGAAGTTATGATACCGTCATCAACCTGTGTATTCTATCCTGATGGAATCGCAAAACTTGTAGCACATTAGCAAAAGTATGTCAAAAGTATAGCAATGCAATGGTGATTATTTACAAAAGTAATGGAAGGTAGTTGAACAATAATGTCCCAAAAAATTAACTGATTTGGTTTTATTGTAATATGCTAATCTATATCAATGGGATAAATAGAAGGCATTACTTTTCAGCATTCCCTCACCTTGACTCAATTATCTCAGAAAAACAAATAACAGAAGACTACTTCACATTTATAATTCAGTTTTTTAATTCAAACTAATCTGCTAACCATAACTATTAGTGCATACTTTTAAGTACCTATACCTATGCAGAGAATGTATTTAACCCTTTGAGTGCCAACCAATTTCGTAGGAACTATGCTAAAATTGCCAAGGCA
>LYUA01001033.1:114430-126049 GCA_002093875.1 Calopteryx splendens | reverse complement strand
ACATAAACATTAATAAATTAGCAGCAAGGAATATATAATTACATAAACTAGCAACAGTTACAATTTACCACTAGGAGAAGATATATGATAAAGCAGCGGAATAAAATATATATTAGAGATATTCGAACGAAGATTGAACATAATGGAAATGTGGTGTTGCATCTTAACAAGATATATCAAATGGATATATCAATTGTTAACCCACAGGGGTTACATTAAATTTACTAAAAGATGAAGTCTAAACTGAAAAGAAGAAAGGATAACCCTATCAGACAAGTTTTGAGAAATAACGATCTGATGACCATCATCATTGAGAGAAGAATGAACTACAAGAACTATAGAAGAGGCCCCCTGAATAAGATACATAAAAAAATGTGTCGCGAATGATGAAATATATAAGTATTAGATCAGTCAAGAAGTGAAATGAATTGAAAGCTGCAACAAATCAATCATAGAATTGATGGAGGAATGATAATGAGGTATATGTAAAGGTGTAATTTGTGGTATATCTATCCATCTGTAATTTTGTTGGTCACCTAAGATAAATGGCAATACCCAGAGTGTTTTCCTTCCCATGGGTTTGAAGTGTATTTATAATAAATTGATAAAAAGATATGCCATGAAAAGATGGAGAACTTAGTTTCAGTATTTCTAAATGTTTAGAGGTAGTCAATTAGAAGGATGCATTCTAAAGATGTATAATATTTTCTGGCTTATAAGACACAAGAGCATAAAAGACACACTACTTTTGGCCACGTATTTTAGAAAAAAATATTAACCCTTCTCAAATACTAAAAGGATTCTTCTCTTTTTTTCAGCAATATGCTGAAAAATTATTCAGTTTATTGTGATTGTTGAGAACCAAAAGATATCACACATAAAACATTCTCAAAAAAATCCTAGAAGATTATGAGGCATTATTATATAAAATAAAAACATAATGACAATGGCTTGAGACTTGTGCAAAATCTTGCAGAATAACATGGAAAATAATTGTTTGATACACTGGCTAGGAGCACTCATACAAGTGTTCTGAGTTTCATTTAGTCACCTGATTATATTTACTGTAATCATGCAGTCACACATCATAATTTCTTATTTAAGCCTGTAAAAACTTAATAATTAATCATTACACATCTTTAACTCACGAGAAAATGGAGTTTAAAAGAACAAAATGGGACATTACGAAAGACAAAACTTTAAGTACAATATAAATGGCATATATGTAATTTCATGCATTTAAAAAATAATTTATCACATAACAATAGGTCATTGAAATGCTTTCATATACTAACATCTGCCATGCAAACACATTCATAAGATGTAATAATATTTCCCTCTATCCAAAATTTTAATCTGTGTAAATATCTTTCATAGGTGCCTTCTAAGTTCCATCTATTAGCATTAAATTTCTTAGTTTAATTGGTAACCAGGGGAGCTATTAAGAAAGGACTTCGAAGAGTTGAGCTTCGACAATGATGAAATTTTGATCTCACAGCCTGATTCTTATGCATTAAATCTAGTATTTATTGAGGCCATGATGCCAAAATGTCACTATTGTTAGGCTTGACAATTCAGAGTCCTTCCTGAATAATCCCCCAGAAGGATTTTCTCTGTGTTCTGGAATACTGCATGGAGTCCAGGCATTTAAGGGGAGTGAGGAAATCTCATTCCATCCATAAACATTAGCTAACCAGACAGCTCCCACATTCAACAGCTGCTGGGAGACCATACATGAGAAACACTACTTTGTTACTCCCTAGCTCAAAAAGAGCTGAATAATGATACTAGCATACCTTTTCACTCTGATCACACTTTGGGTTAAGATCTCGTCCGACTATGAAACACTGTGGCGATTGATATGATGATCCAAGCCGCTTTGGAGTGAAGGTTCAGGGAGTCACAACCATTGCAGAGCCGTGAATCACAGGTGTAAACCTCCTCTTCATTGAGCCGGTTCTGGGACTTCTTGAAGCTATATGTCACATCTGGCCGGGTGAGGCAGTTCCGGTAAAACATTTCAAGCTCCCCTATGAGTCCACAGTAAAAGAATAAAAAAGGAGAATGATAAAATTCAAGGCTATAGATATCATTCTAAGTATAAGTATTATGAAGTGTTTTAAGGACAAAATGTTATCCACATTAGACAACATTTAACTCCAATTTTCTCCACGTCTTCAGTACAATTGCTTCAGCTATGCAATGAGAAAAATTAGATTAATTGGTAAGGTTGAAGTGGAACAGTTGTGACAAAAATAATATAATAATGTTGCTTGGAGCTCTGGGAAACACCAATGTTTGTACCTACTAAATCCATCTAAATACAATTTTGTTCTAATTTAATTTATGTTATATCTTTCAATTTTCTGTTTGAAAACTCCACTGCCACCAGAAAATTTTAAAGGAGCATGATGGCAGTAAAAAAAATAAATAGGAAAACCAAGATGGATGCCTGTGAACAATACCGAGGGAAAATTAATGAAATATGTATAGATAAAAGGGAGATAGACATATGGCAATAATATAATTGGATTGGAATATGCATGAAGGGCTGCATTTAAAAATCATCCGATTGACAATAATACAATAATTTGTTGTTTGATTAGACCATTTTTATCTTTTTTACAAAATGAAAGTAGGTTTAAAGTTCAAAGAAATAGTTGAATATTTTTTATCTTTAAATAAACGTCTTAAAAAAATTTGTTGTCATAAAAGTGGGTAAGCCATTGGTGGGAAACAGAAAGTCTATGTTAAGCAATATTGTAACTTACACAGAACAAGCAATTATCGTTGGCAGTTCTATCACTTAGAAAGGAGCATGAAAATTACCAGCTTTTTTCAGCAAAATAAGGAGTCATGGACCATGTTTGAATGACCCTTATTTTTCAGGGAGACCTGAAAAGTCTGAAGACCATGACACTAGGGTATCATAAAGGTGGAGGGCAGTATGTTTTCATGGAATATATTCCATGATCCAGCTCCTTTCCATTTCACCCTGAATGCCTCCTGTATGAATCTGATGCCCAGGAAATCACATTGTTTGTGTTATTATAGGATATCTAGGCACATAACCTGGATTTCAATCCAGTATTCTCTGTTTAGTATATACATTTCTACCATTGAAACAATTAAGCCCCAACCATGACATGGTCTTTCCACAAATTAAAGTTGCAGAACAAATTCAGTAATCATATTGTAAGAAAAATATAGAAATGGATGTCTTTGCACTATAAAAGGAAAAGCTTTGAAAATATATTATTAAAAAAGGTTTTCTCTGTGTAATTCAAGACAAGTGTAGGAAATGCTACGTCATGAACTTTAGTGCAACCATTTACTAATGTGCGTACAATAGTGAATGACTGGAAGTGTTATTCTGATTTTTCCACTATGAAACTCTCATCTTTGCCACTGAGCCGTTTGTTTCGGCTTTATTATGAAAATTAAGTATGTAAAATAAGTTACTAAGAAATGGAAATTAAATTTTTAGACGCATGTATTGGAAAGAAAAGAAAAACTAAAGCAGCCATCAGTAACCATACCAGGCGGGTATCCTACCACCTCAGGCAACCCGCGTGACTTCTAGTCGTTGCACAAAACGAAGGATCAAAGCGAAGTTAAGGAGTAAAAATTATTATTGTGCAATCCAATAAATTTAACACGTTCTCAAAAAATCAAGTTTGAAATAAAAGCCATGTATTATAAAAAAATTCAAACGTGTATTTCTAAGAAATATCAAGTCAAAAACAAAATACATATAAATATTTAAAAATAACATACTAAACAAAATGGTTAGTCCAATAGTAAAACCAGTAAAACCATTTTATTTTCTTTAAAGATGAAACACTAAACAAATGAAAAACGTGGCTTCCAAAATGCTACGCGAGGAAGAATGTGAGAAAAAAATAATTTCATCTGTTCCCCCTGGCTTTTGGATTTCGCAGTCCCTTCCACAGAGTTTTCTCTCCTTGTAAAGATGTATTGGAAAAGAAGGGGATATTTGTTCTTAGATATCCTTTTCTAATTATAGAATACGCTCCGGTTCACCTACAATTCTGTACGAACTACCATTTGCAGCAATCTACGGCCTCATTACCGAAGCGACCGTATTAAAAATAAATAGCGGAATTCCAAATTCTTAGGCCAAAAAGGAATTATTCTGCGGGATTTAAATTTGGTGCAAGAATTGATCAGACGCACCAGGGTGAACGAGGATAATATCCACCGAGGGTGTTAGCGTGGTGAAACAAAGTCAGTCAGTGATGTACTGCAACCATCCGAATTTTTTCACTTAGTTTATCAATGCTAAGTAAATTGATCGCTCGACTTAAATAAATAAAAATTGAATATTATAGTAGTTTGCATGGAGAAATAAACTAAAACCACTATCCACCATTGCTAATAGTGATTGACTGGATTTACTCGAAAAACTCATTTCAATTTCTCCAGTAATAATTTGTAAAACGAAGGATTTGATGAAAATTTCCGAAACGGTAATTTTGAATTTTCATTACGAGATGCTAACCACGGTGAGTGAAACTGAAATGCAGGAGGGGGTAGACGGTGAAGGGAATGAGGGAGGAATGCTCGGGGAGCGGAAAGTGAGGTAGTCCAAAGGAATTACAAGGGGCGAAGGAGAGAGTTTGGAGCGGAGAAGTATATAAGGCGCAAAGTGCACCTGCGTACGAAATATTGATTTGGAAAGAACTTTAAAGAGATGAAGTTTTGGAAATAGTAATCGATATATTAGGGGTCAACGGCCGACAACGTCATCTTTAAGTAGTACTTTCGCGTGATTGTGAATAATTTCATTTTGAAGCTCTAATAATTCCAAATCATAATTTTGATTTCGCTACACTTAAATATTGGCAAGTACTATGCCTTTCTAGTTCTAACTAATCTGTCTAACTCTAAATAAGGAAAATAATTACGCATTTTGATTTTCATTCATTTAACAGGTTGATAGCATAGGAGATTAAGCAGCGCAAAGGGCACAAGAAAACTATTGACAATGCTCAAAACATTTTCTGGGCAGTGAAATAATTATCCATTTAAAATGGATTATATTAGTAAATATGGCAACTTTTGGGTATATTTTTATTTACATTTGACGAGTTAATGGATGGTCCCGGAATAAAAATGTTGTTCGTTAAAATAATTATTTGGAGATATTGAATTAATTAATAAAATTGAGAGTTCGCGGCAAACCCTCCATTATTCCTTCCTCATGGGGCATTGTGTGAAAAAACCCAAAACTACCACGAGGGGCTTAATTATTTGGAAATTAAAATGGGTAAATATTATCATAAAATGACGGGCAATGATTTGTTTTCCACATGAAAATCTTAATATCTGTTCTTATAACATACTTATAATTCTTATTCTTTCTCCAGATCTTGTATAAAATTTTTTTTTAAACAAAATTTATTTTGATTTCCATATTGCACATTGCATTACATTTCCATATTGCATTGCATATTGCGCATTAAATTCGATAATAGTTGTCCTAAGGGCAAGGAGTTCCGAGTTTAAAGCCTGATGATACCTATGGAATACCTCAGAAGGGCACAGAATGAGGAATTTTCTGGTTCACCAAACTACCATTATTTCTTGAGAAACCACAGACGGCACAGTCATATCTATTAAACAGAGCCTATTTTTGGCAGTCGAAATGCTGCTAACCTTTAAAGTATTATGGAGCATACCTTGAGGAATAATAAAAATCATAACTCACACCTTATCCATCCAAAAACAAACTTCTAACAGGCAGGGAATGGTATTAAATATTAAAAATACGAAAGAGTAACATTAAAGAGAGGAAACTTATGCCAACACATTAAGTTAACTTAAATTTTTATTTAAACTCATGTATATCAAAACATCAAGTATATTAAAACCGGAGTCTGAATGACATTAATTGCTTCTGCCATTACCTTCTGGAAGTGACTTCGGAAAGCGATATCAGAAACATTTCATGTAATTCTATTAAAATAGAATTAAATAAACTCAGTTTTAAGAAAATTTTAAAATAAAAATTATATAAAACAACGAATGTTACAATGCAAAACATCATGATAAAACTAAAAAGTATAATTGTTTATTACGAAGCTTTTTTCGATGCCAAAGCATCAAGACCAAAGAACATCCGTCGCTGATAATCTGTACATCCCGTAATCCAAAAATCCGATATGAACAAACAACACGAACTTAGTGTGCTGAAACATCAAAGATGAAGCGCTAACATGTACCTATCGACGTAAAACAAAAAAAATAATTAAAGTACGGATTCTCGTCGACAGCTGTCGAACGGTCGATAGCAAATCGTTTAAGTACATCTCTTGAGATATTTACTTGATGTACAATGAATAGGGAGATCGACAAGCTCCCACACTCTCCCCTAACCCAAAATCATCTTTGATTATTCACGGTACACTTCCACAGGGCTGAAAAATAGTACAGTAAGTAGCTACCGAATATTAAAGTACGATCTTCCAGCATCCTCAAGCGTGATGACGCTTAAACATCGAAACACGTGACGAGTTGATAAATTCATATCTCGGGATTAGTGCAAATTTGTCATTATTTAACTAATTAGACATCTATTTGATGATATCTAATTGAAGATTGCGAAATAAAAAGATGAAAGATGAAAAATATTTATTTCAATGATATGAAGTCCCTATTCCACATGAATCACCTCCAAGATCTCGCTTAATCGGATACAAGATCTAGATTGGATTATTCTTCCAAAGAGAACGATAACTGCAGCGTGCAAGCAACGAACCACCAAAGATGGCAACTCAGGATTACAGATGAGCAAGTAGGCCTAGCTATATCCGTATTATTAAACTTAAATCATAAAACGTAGCTAACAGTTTGCACGCACGCTCATTTGGGATGATTCGTCGTAGATGAATCTACATTCAAAGTTTTACTACACCTTAAGATCCCACATTTTACTCATCAACGTGGCTTTTTTCTCTGATTCTCTAGTTAAATGAACTTCGTCCAACGCATCAGTAAAATTATATACACTAATTCACTTACCACTAAACTTGACGCCCACTCCAAGAACAAAAACGTTTACTTTCACTTTTTAGGGCGAGTCGAGAGAGTACACAACAAGCGAAACGTTAGCATGGGATGATGGTTCATGGAAATTGAACCATATGAACGATTTAAAGACGAGAGTATTTCGACGTCCACACAGGAAATCCTGAGGACCTAGAGTCGCTCGGTGGCCTTCGTTGTTCTCCGTGGAAGCGAAAGTGCACCGCGAGCGAGCGAGCGACATCTCGAGGGGACGCGGGAGGGTTGAGTGACGCGAATCACTATTGGCTTCTCACCGTTCCCGTCGGTCATCTTGACGATCTCGCATCCTCGGTCGCAGCCCGCCGTCCGAGTCCTCGTGGGGTCGAACCTCTCCCACGAGCACGTGTCGTTTCCCAGCTGCCACCACTCGGGCTCCTCCGTCGTCGCATTCTCGCTGCCTTCTCGAAGCTGCACCACCTCGTACGGGTTGAAGCTGCACACGTAGCACTCGATCTCGGCGTTACCTGCGATTGCAACAGTGACGCCAAAGGTAGACGGTTTTTTTTACTCTTGGAAGGGGATGCAGGGACTCCAGACGAAAAAATATAAGTATATAACAACGATCAAGTTTTTCAGTGAATTTTTATATCTTCCAAAATAAGAATGAAGGGTTATGATAAATGGTTTTCTTTACATTTTATGATGGTAACAATGTTTTTTTTTAATATAGCAGGCCTTTCTACTTGCTAATTTATGTGCAAAAGCGATTCGCTGAAAATAAGAAAATGCCAGGGGACAGACAAAGATTTCAAACTGATTACATCTTAGTGAAGCAGAGATTCAGGAACGAATTAAATTTGCATAAGTTAAGACTGCAAAAGCTACCCAAGTGCAGGTCATGTAGAGTGCATGTCAGCATGATCATTGTAGAGTGACGATGGAATGTCTCATTAAATCCATTAAACTGAAGAATCATCTGCATCCACATCCCTGAAAGCCGCCACGAGGTCGTGACAAGAGGGTGTTCCGTACCAGCCATTTGGGTAATTGGTTCGGTAATCAATTTCCCTAAATTTATCGTTGTGATCTAGTCATCCAATGCAATGCTGGTCTGGAATTATTCCCCCTGTGCCAGCGTTAAACTCATACGATTTGTATTTGCCCAGTAGTTTTAACCCCTATCAATAATTCAAAATAGTCGTATGCAGGTTTCTTTCAGTTAGTTCATAACTATTTCTCATGAAATTAGGGACCAAAAGGGTTCCAAATTCTCGATTCGTGTTCAGGGTGACGTCTCAACAACGCGAATTAACATCTCTCCTTAACGTTTTCATTCGATTATTTCCCACTTTTTGTGCGATGAACCCAAGTTCCTTCAATTCAACTCCACAGATGTCCCTACATGATTCCCCATGTTAAGGCCAACCTTACTATGATAAGAGTAAGATAGCAATTTGAAAAATTATAGAAGACACACGACGTAGTTTTCTTCCAAAGGGCTGTGGAAGGGAATTGAGAAAACCATGTTTACACGGGAACAGTAGAGGACATATGGAAAAAATAATGGCTAAAAACCTGCCGAATGAAGGAAACCTATCACGAAAGTCCCCATAGACCACGGAGGAAAGCAATGGGATTGATTGAAAAGAGAAAAAATTACAAGAGCTTGAGAATTGAAGAAGGCCAACTATCACTAACGCAAAAGGGTAAAAAATTAAATAAGCCAATAAGGCAAGAAAAGTCAGGGAGATTCGAATGAAGAATCTATGTGAATAAGAGCGAAACAACCAGGTTAAAGCTGGCGATAGAATATTGAGAAAGAAATTAAGAAAACACAGGGAAAAATGCAGTAAAATGCGAAACAATAAACAAATAAGTTTTAATTGAAAATGAAGACAGAAGAAGACGAAAAGAATATTTAGCATTTTTACAAAAAAACAATCAAAGAGGAAAAAGACGCTGATGTAGGCAATGAAGAGGACACTATCCTGAGATCAGAACAGATACAGCAAAGACCTGCGCATAAACAAGTCCCAGAAATCGATAATGTCGCTTCCGAGCTGATTAAAAATGCTGGAGAGAAGGCTTTAACGAAGCTGCACAAAATCATCTGTCATATGTACCTAAAACTACAATGATCAACCCGAAGGTTGGTTTGATAGGTGAGGCCAGAGTTCACCCAATAATAAGTTCAACGGCGTGTGAAAATTACTCTCGCCCATTAGCTTCAATACATAAAACGAGAAAGCGATATATAAAACCAAAGGAAAGTGCGGACCCACGGAGAAAATATCTTTTTGTCGGTGGCATACATTTTATGGCAGAGGGAGAGAGGGATAGGAAGAAGAGTCTATTTAACTTTGCGTATTGAAGAGAGGTATACCTGAGGGCTACATGAAGATACAAAACTACGATATTAGTCTGTCGAAAAAAGTAGGCAGCAGACATGAGAATTACAACACTATAAGATGTGGAAGACCTTTGTTACTTTGGAAGCAGGATCAGCAACGATGGGAGACGCAAGAAAGAAACAATTAGTAGAATATACCAGGCAAAGAAAGCATTCTAAGAGAAGAAAATTCTATTAAAACTCAAGCCTGGAATTAAGGAAGCACTTTAGTAAAACAAATATTTGGAGCGTGCCCTTCTATGGTAATAAGGCATGGGGAATAACAGGAGCAGAGAAGAGAAGAATGATTGTGTGGCGCCACTGGAGAATGTTGAAGATAAAATGGACGGATCGAATATCTAACGAAGAGGAATAGGAGATAGCTCTAATGAAAACTCTAAAAAGAATGGATAAACATATCGGATATATTTTAAAATGTTAAGTACTCCAAGAAAATAAATTTTGTTTTACATCAATATCACCGTCAGAATAATGCATGGTTAATGAATAGACACTTGGTCAATGCTGTATTTATTATGGCGCGAAAATGGTCCATTATCCTAACACAAAAGGTGGTTTTGAATTTTGTAATATCAACTTCTAAAGAACCTTTCTCTGATAAATAAAAAAAGAGTTCATTTCCACGAAAAATGCGCCAGCCCATTTTCACCTTTTCACTAATACACCACATTAGCAAAGGTCACCTTAATTGGTGAAAGTAGTCTCTTTACTACAAGGTTTTTGAAGAGCATTCCTCGGTTTTGTCCATCAATTCAAGCGACGACTGACATAGTAAATAAATAATAAAACTGTTAAAACCAACAAAGATTAATTTGATTTATTCTGGGCTCGGGGAACGAGAATTTGGCAATTATTATCTATAACATAATTGTGTTTAAACCTTTCTATGGTATTATCATTTGGCATGGTTCAACATAGTTTCTGATATTATTCTTACCTTTTTGAAAACAGACTCCCGCTAAAATGGCCGCATAAAATAGAAAGATGATGCAACCAGATCGGGAACAAATTTCGGCCGCCATGTTGGCTAAGCACCCTAACAAAATAAAAAAAAATCCTTATTAGTATACATGGATAATTTTGCGGATCGCATGAGCTGTAAAATGAAATATGTAGATTTAATCTTTTGGCATAAAAACTTATTCTTCAACAAGCTTGTGTTAAAATCATGAGGTCCCCTAATAGGCATTTATTTCTTTTTATGCGGTCATGATTATCCTCCTTCATATCTCAATCAAACAGCCGTCAAAAATAGGCACATTAAAGCAGATCTTGGTGGAGAGGCTCGTGGAAGAGATCGCTGGCTCATACGCAATTATAATTAAACGTCTAAACAAGAACTTGTACCACTAATTTTTTTTAAACATAAAAATTTATACCTACGTCTGAAAAACAACGTTCAACCTGGGGTATTTGAAGCATGGTTATTAGGGGTTGATTTAATTCTCAGGCACAATTAGGGATACGAAATCCTTGGAGAACGGAAACGACCTCTCCACAAAGATTTTCCGACGCGGCATCGTTCCCGGGTCGCGCGGAAAAAAATTTCTCGGTCGCTCCAGGCCAGGGGCATTATTCACGGGAGCTTGGGCGCAGTTTTAAGAGCCGCCCCCTCCCCCACGAGTCAAGCCGCTTCGCCTAGACGCGAGAGGCACGACGAGCGGAGGAGGAGTGGGAGCGAACGAGAATGGAGTTAAACAAAATCCACCCAAGGTGGTGGAGATATCTTCGGCCGCGCCTCACACTCCCCCCCCCTCGACGCGAAGGGATCAGGGCTGGGGGAGAGGGCGGGAAGAAGATAGGGAGACGGGAGAGGACGGGGAGACGGGAGAGGATAGGGAGACGGGAGAGGACGGGGAGACGGGAGAGGATAGGGAGACGGGAGAGGAAAATCCAGGGAAACCCGGACGACACACGAGTGGCACTACTTCGCCTGAGGGAGCGGGTCGATTCCCGCCCCTACGGTGACGCACTTGTTTTATTTCGCATGCTATGCCTCCTCCCCGCGAAGATGGTGTGAAAGGGAGGAGGAGGAGGGACGGAGGAGGAGAGGACGTGGGAGCAGCCTCCACCCCCACTCCTCCGACCGCACGAGGCGATTTCCGGAATATTCCGAACGCGGATAAATTGAGAGAAGGGGAGGAGAGATTGGAGCGGAGGAGACGGTGATGGGGGCACAG
>LYUA01001033.1:71719-82298 GCA_002093875.1 Calopteryx splendens | reverse complement strand
CCCCCCCCCCCTTTCCTCCTCACAACCTTTGTTAACAGTCACCATTTTACGCATCTTCCTTTTTTATCGATCATTATTTTTCCTTTCCACACACTACGAAACGAGATTCTCATATCAACATTTTGATGGTCATTGGTGAATACTTCTGCGTAATTTAAACACTGGTTCGAAAATTTGAAAGTGTGAATATATGTCGAAAAATGTTTGACCATAGGGTATGAAAAATACGCTCAAATTTCATCGGTAATTAAGTGGAGAGATAGCTAAAATCAGGATTTTAATATGAGGATAATTAGTGACACTTTTACATTCACATTAGAGAAAAACTAAATAAGACACTTGAATTATGTAAGAACTATAATTGATTCAGCGGTGGAGTAAAATGCCTGCATGTAGTGAATAATGTATGCGCATAAGAAACCTATAACTTAAACTGGGTCACTTCCTACCTCTGGGTCCCGTACCTCCGCAGCCGCAAGTCTCAGCGGATATTTTTATCAATCCTACCATTAGTAGGTAAGTCTCTATCTTTAAGGCATATTATTTTCCTACAGTTATGCAGGAGTATCAGTTTAAATTATGTAAAGAATGAAGTTATCAGGAGAAGAAGACGACTAAGAGAATCAAACAAGATGTCAGAGGGAGAGAGGAATTGGAATAAAGCGTGTTTTTCCTATTTTTGTTACAAAAAGCCACGTTGAATTTTAATCAATTTCGCACTGCTTAGTCATTCGTCAAACGCCCGAGTTACACCCAAAAAATCTTCCATCGTCTCCTCTGCAAGTTGGGATTTGAAATCCAAGTACAGGTCGTCGAAATCCTTTGATAATCCAATGGTGATGATGAAGGTTTTCCCTGGAGTGTTTTAAGTGCGATTAAAATGTCGTTTGGGCCATTCCTTAACAAAAATAAGGTATAAGATGAGATTTGGGAGAGGAATTTTAGCCTCGATTTTTCAGATAGATGGGTAGGTACCGAAAATATGGGATTTATCCTTAATTCACATTATATTCATAAATTATTCACTCCATACGTAAGAATTGGAAAGGGAATCATTTTATAGCTCTTCCCCAACAAAAAATCTATAAACACAGAGAAAACCGAGACTTTTATCAATTGAAATTAGTTATTTCGACACAGGACGTGATGATTTACAGTAAGTTGATCTTGAAGTCCTGTTGCCGGTAATATTTATATTTTGGATCTATCTATTAAATATGTTCTAAGTGCTGCTAACTCAAAGAGCTCGTGGGATGAAATTGGTGAGGTCCAGAAACATATATCGCAAAAGTTATTTTAGTACTTATCAGTGAAAATATGGTCACAAGAAAAGAACCAGCCTATCACGTAATCCTCAGGAACAGGGAAAGTGCCCATAATTAAATGATTACTCATGACCATAATTATATTAACCTTCCAGATTAATTCCATACTGTAAAAGAGCGTTTTGTTATATGATTCCTTACCGCGTAAATGAACATGCTCAAAAATCCTCGTGAGTTTTGAGCATATACAGATTTCTTCAAAGACCCCGCACCACTGCATTACTTAACATAAGCGGCCTGTGGTGTTGGATTTCAAGAATATCCCAACTTTTGCCATCTCATCCCTTCGGCCTATCTACACCGATAGAAAACACTAATCACGTGGTATCATTGACGAACAGCGGAGACAAAATGATTGGTACATATGTCAGGCAACAATTTTGTGCTTCATTGTTTGTGTGTCCAACCACCTATGCCAAAAATGATGAATTGAGAAAAATTGCAGGGTCGGAACTGAAAACTCTGACAACAAGTAAAACGATACGTCTAGGAGCACTGAAAACAATATTTAGACTTTTTTGTACGGCATTTACTTCCAGGATTGTATAATAAAACAATGGATGCAGAATATCAGTCAATGGATGAGCTAACTGTGATTATTCATAATAACTTAATACTACGTAAGTATTCAACCTGTCGAAATTTAGAAATCATCACATAAAAGGTGCATTTAAAAAAATTTTATTCAAAAACCTAGATTTTTCATACCGATTTCATCATACTTCTCAAGTTTCCAACGATAAGTATTTAATTGAAGACTTTCCAAGGTTTTTAATTTTTTGAAGGTCTTGTTTCAACCTTGGTTGGACTCATACCTAGGTGTAAACATTCCTTGGATTAATTTTACTCATACGGAGGAAAGACTGTGCGCCATAGCTCAAGCTCAAAAAATAGTTTTATCCTCGCCGTGATGCGCAACGCGCGAGTGTCAACATTTTTCCACTTCTCCTTTGCCGTTTCATTCTCAATTCCATTTTCTCTTCGTTCTTCTCTTTTATCTTCGTTCTTCCCATTCCATTAATCACTCTCACATCATTATCGCTGAATACTTTCATCTTGCAAGTGAAAGCTCACCCTTCTCCATCGTAAGGTTCTCGGAATATACCTACGCTGAGTGCTATGGCACCCTTTCTCCGATACAATTAATCTCCTCTCGAGCTCTCTCCGCTCTTTCTCTCTCTCTCGCTTTCCGCCGTGTTTCCCCCTAAAATGCACCATCCCCCGCGACGGGAGAACACATTTCCCCGCCCCAGACCTTTCATCCCACGGACCGAACATCGCCGGGGGCCCCGTCAAACGCAAAAGGCCTGATTGGTCCGTCCCGCCTCGCGTTTCATTATGCGCTCCTCGAATGTTGCGGAGACAGTCTCCAGCGGTGAACGCCGTCACACGCAACCTTTCCTCTCTCTCCCTCTGATTTCTCTTTCCCACTTCTTTCTCTTTCCTTCGTCTCTCCTTTCTCCTCTATTCATCAAACAGTGTTTCCCCACGGCCTCTCTTCATCCCCAGAGCTATTAGGTTAGGGCGGTGGCCGCGCGATATCGGAGAGCGGTGATGGATTTTAGGTGCTTTCATTCGAATTATCTCGAAAATAATATTGACGGATCAAGATACGCGCCAATGACCGCATGGAATCACAAATTTCTGTCTTAAGCGTAATTAATTTTCGTGCTTAAAAATTTTGACTTGAGGCTCTCAGTAAAATCACATTTGGAAGATGAAAATTTTGAATATGAATCGTTAAAATGGCAACGACATCTTGGAACAGATCAAATTAAAACATTAACTGTGCGAGTAGGTTTTTGATTTAAAGTAACAACGGCGGTATTTCCGCACCGCAGCCCTCCTGAGAACCGAACTGAAAGGAATGATATGCCATCATTATTAAAGATTAAGCAAGTAATATTACCCGGGGGTTCTCTTGCTCCCTTTGGATAGAATTCAGCCTTAATCTGAACGTAAATAACTGGGTTATGCATATAAAGGATTCTTAAGTGGACAGGGGAAAGAATAATCCGAGGACATTTATCAGATTATTCAAGATAAGCAATCGCCTATTAACATTCATTTAGTCTAGGCAGAATTTGTTTTCAACTACAACAACATCTGGCTTTCGAAAACTTTTCATCACCGCAATTCATCGATTAGCTATCAGCGGAGGTTTTATACTAATCCCCCGTAAAAATTAGCATTATTCCAGAGTAAACGAAAGCGCAGATCGATGAGGGAGAGGTCCGTTTGCTGTCATTGGCCATTTTGATACATATTTACGGAATAGCTGCTTCGTATATTTTTCATTCCAAACCCCAAGTAATTATGAAGTATGAACCATACTGGTCACCATAAATTACAGGTTAAAAAGAGGCGTGCACATTATTGACTCCACTGAAGCTTGCAACCTGTTTGACCGAGTTGTGTAAATATTTGCGTTTATTCTAGAGCAAGTGTGCACATAAAATGCGGAATTATGGATTCGCATCAGTCTCTTTGTAATAATCAAATATTACCATCGCCAACTACAACCCCCCCGGCTGAGTGTACACTGGTCGTGGGGAAAGGGAAAGGCTAATGATACCACCGCATCAAAGCGTTGTACGTACAAATATGCGACCGATAATATTCCCGTCACGCACCGCTCTATTTGATCAATCGTTATTTGCAATTACGATCAAAGACCGAGTTAAAGAATGACGTATGGACACTTATTGAGCCGTGCACTTGTCTCCAACCGCGCCTGGGTTCGCACTCGGTGGTCACTGCAAGACACACCTGAGATTTCCTCCTTCCAATATCTGACCTCCGATGAGAAGGGCAAAAGCGAAATGGAAATCGCTGGAGGGTGAAAATCAATGCCACACATCCCCATCGACTGGCAAGAAACACTGTTTTTCGGGGAATAAGAAAAACCCCATTTTTTTCTACAGTGCAACTCTAGCACGCCGATCACGAATATGAGTCGTATCTCCGAAAAATACATTAGGTATTTTCTATGATTCGACATGAGGAAAAATCGTAGTTACTTTTTCGCAATATCACGTTAAATTTGATCCCGTATGTTCCATTTCACCGCAGCTCTACTTTGTTTTTCCTAATTTTACAGGTGAATTAGGTGGGGGACAGGAGGAAGTTGGTGGGGAAATTCAATTAAATCTGAGGGAGTAGCATTGGAAAGGGTATTGAGAAGACGAGAGAAATATTAAGGGGCAGGGTAAATTTCGAAGGAATTTATTGAAGGGTAAATGTCGCATATGCGGAAAAAGGGGGGAAAAGAATAAATATTTTGGGAGGAGGAACTGAACGGGAAAATGGTTTTGTGAAAAGTTGTTCATATTGTGGAACATTATTTCCATAGCATTACTTAGAAATTCAAAGGATGATAAAGAGATTGCAAGGACCTCTTAAAGCCCATCCCTATAAGGTGTTTATAGTCAAAACAAGGCCAAAGGACAGGAAATAATGGATAACTGAAATAAACTTCCTTCAAACACTTATTTCATACATCATCTCAATGAAATTAAGTCTGTGCGTAGCCTCATCACGCCTCAGTGAATGTGCGACCGGTAATGGTAACATGGCGAACTAGATTCAATCTGCTAATTTCCTCAAAAGTTATCTTAAGGTAGATGACAAAGGGATTAGCAAATAATATACCGTTGTATGCGTAATTTGCGTACAGGATAGGCAGTAAAAAATTTTTATTTGGCGTTGAAATACAAAATAGAGTTTAGGATATTAGGACTTAAAATGCATTATTTTCCCAATCACTTAGTCGTTTCCAGATTCTTATCGTGTCGCTTCTTTAAAAAAAAACATGCGTTTCACTCGAGTCCAATGTTTAAGGGCTGAATTGGATTTAAAACCGCCTCTGAAGCACTGAGTGAACGCTGTGATCACCATGACCCGTATATACCTGCGGTTCTTGCGGTTGCCTGGTGGTACTGAGGCAGAAAAGTTTTTCACCCGCTGACGGAACTAGAAGTGGAGTGTGTTCCGAATAACGTGTCGTAGGCGTAAGATATCGTCTAGTGTTTCAATTCTAGCGGGAATGCATGAGATAGGATGATTTTTTTCCACCTCCTTCACTCTGATACTGGCATTCTCTCCGTCTAACAAGGTAGCACCGCGTACAATCTTTTAATAATGAAAATAATGGCATAAAAGTACAGAAACAGAAATAATCCTAATCTGGTTTAATGTTTATTATCCTAGTTAATTCTAGTTAAATATTTAACATGGTACTGTGCCAATTAAATTTAATAAAATAGCCTTGGTGCATTTCTTAGTACTTTAAAAATTTTATATCGGAATATGCAGAATGTGATAACAGCTCATGCATAAACCGTTCTTATCGTGCTTTTGGCTTGCCATAAGATTAATACACCTACTCTACAGTGTTTCCAATTTTATTTTACTATGGAAAAGAAAAAGACATCTGTCCCTAGCGGCTGGTGCTCATATACTCCAAAATTAATGGTTTCCATAGAGATAATTTGAAAAAATATCAATCTCAATAAGCAGACAGCCTTCAGATTTATTCAAAGTAGTTCTGAAAGGGATAAAGGTGAACAAAGGGAAGAATTAAAAATATAAAATAACGGAATACGACAAGGAGATTCGTTGAGGCCACTCTTATTACACTTCATAATGAATTAAATGATAAAAGGATTACCAAAGGAATTTGGATACAGAGTGGGGGATTTCAACTTTAGCATGTTAAGTTTTGCAGACGATACAGTCTTTCTCTCCGGTAAAAAGGACAGTTTATAGTCTTATATTTAGATTCAACACAACGACATAAAAATATTCTACGGTAATCAACGCGGAATGCTGAAAAAACAAAATGAACGACAATATCTAAGATACAAATTGGTAATAGAGAGGGAAAATAATCGAACAGGTAACTAGGTTTTCATACCTTGGAACATGAAGTGACAGATATTTGTATGAAGAAGTTAAAACGCAGGTACACAAAGTTATGAAAATATCGTGCATGGATAAATGGACATATAAAGTTGATAGCAAAGTGAGAATCTATAAAACAGCAATCAGACCAAAGATTACGAATGCCGTGGGAGCCAGAGGTGAGAGAGGCCAGGTCGTGGGAGAGGAAAAACTACCATAATAAAGCGTTTATTGAACACAAATTAAATGAAAATACCGAGAATGATTAAGGGAAAGACGCTATACGACAAAATAAGAAATAAGAAGACAATGGACAATAAAATATATTCATACTATTACAAGGGACTTACGGAAGTGCTAGAGCAAACATATGAGCAGAATACCACCTCACCGGCTAGTCAAACAAATAAAAGAAAAATATCCTAAAGATAGAAAAAGAGGACAAGGAAAACTGCCTAAATGATGATTCAAAACCTACCCACCATCATCCGAAAACGACCTGGTTTAAGAGGATGCTGTTAAATTTAAGACTAAGAAGTTCTGCAAAATACTCTGCTCTCTGCCTTAAGTTCATTACGATGTATATTATTGTATTTATTGTTTCCATAATTATTAAAATTTATGACAGGTCATTTAAAGATATCGGTAATTTTATATCAATATCAGTGTTTGGAATTATCAATTCATTACTGCCGATATATCGGAAGAAGGGAAGTAAATTTATGTTATTTTCAACTTCTTAAAGCTGACGACGTGGATAGATGAAGTGAAGAAACAATACATTGAAAAACCTTCAAATGACGAGGATAAATTACATCTGACGTACTTCGAGAGGCAATATCCTGCTAAAGAAAATAGTGGAACACATACAGGAGATAAGAACTACCTTCCTATTGAAAAATCGGTAACTTGAGTGTGAAACTAAATATTTAGAAAACGCCCCAAGATTTTAAACTTGGGGTAGGCAAAAATTTATTCAATTACCAATAATTGTTTTTGTATGGAGCGTAAGCAGTAAATCTACTTCTTTTTTAAATTTACAAAATTCATGCGGGTATGCGGGTACGAATAACGTAAGATTTTTAGGTGAAATTAAAATTGATTTCTTTTGCTCATATGGTTTGAACGTTGTTATATTTAAAAGATGGAACCAAAAACCAAACCGTTCCATAAAAAGTTTAATCTTAGAGTGAAACATAGTGGTGGCCACATCACGGTTTGAGAGTGCAAGAAATCCATTGGGGCATTTATTAAGGGTACCATGGGTGCCAGTAATGACATCGATATGTTGCGCAGAAATTTAAACGCCTGCGTTGAATAACTACAGCTTCAAGCACTGTTTCTCGAAGAATATTGATCCTCAAAAACACTTCCATTCAAACCATGGAATGGACTCAGTAAAACGTTCGCCGGTGGTTCATTGTTCTAGTGTAGTCACTAGCTCTCACCCTCATCAAAATTTAATAAACCACCGAGAAAATTTACACCGTGAATCCATTCCAACACTGATGTGAGAGAATAAAATTTTACATTTATAACATACATTATTAAAGAACAAACGTCATTATAAAAGTTTAAAAAAGTTTTTTTTTTTTTTCATTCGTATACTTGCTCATGCAATTCTTTGCGAATTTGGTTCTTCCTGTACCTGCACTCCTATACTGCCACTCACTGCGAAAATTAACAAAATGATTCTGCGAGTTAAAATCACTGGAATCAGATCCCCCGTTAACACAAGGAAGCGGGTGCTCAGATGCCCTAGCCGCAAGGAGCACGTAGGCTGATCATTATGCTCGACACGCACTGACTCAGGGCGTTTGAAGCCCCGTTGCCGCCTTCACCCTCCCCTCATCCTCTTCTCCGTTCGAGTGCGAGCAGCGCCAAGCACAGCGAGAGCCGGCAACAGCACAGAATGAAGGGCTAATCGCCGATGGGGAAGGTGTTCCACTGATTGATTGATATCCACTAACGACCGTGCATACAAAAATGATGACACATTTTATTTATACCTATGTGTACTTAGAGGGGACTGTGGAAACTCCAACTATCGTCCGACTCAACAAAATTACCTGCCTTGATCCAACTGAAAATTAAATTTTGCTACTAGCACCTAAAGTACGTCTTCAATCTTCACCTCCATAACCATGTCTCAATCAATATAATCCGTATTTTACTCGACCTTTAGATAAATAGAATGTTTTCGGATGAAAGTAACTGGCGAGCATATTTTCGGAGTTTTGCTCCTTACATAAAGAGCACGTTCCTATGGAGAGATTTTAACATCAAATAACACTTTGAGGGATGAAAAGTGAACCGGCGGTGCATATAATTTTTATTCCTTACATTCCGATTACTTCCTGATATAAATGTCTCGGCAAGTTATAGGTTTTCATTAAAAATACACCCATTTTCATTAACCATCATATTGAGTACCTAAGTAAAAACAAGAGTTTTTGATACCGCCTATCTTCTTTTGAAAGCCACCATACACGAGCTGGGAAAAGTCACGCAACCCGTAAAAACTAAGGGGTTTCGGGCAGTAAGACTGCCAAAATAAACACATTCGTACTCCATTTCGGTCCTGCCTCCCCTCTGAGCCTCTAAATCAAAGTGAATTAGCTTGCTTATTGTTGCTAGTGTGGACGGACGGGAGTCCCTCGTAGCACCGAACACTTTTTCTCGGCAACCGAGTCAGTCATCACGACTCTTTCGTTTTGCAAGCACTGGAAACTGATTAGTCTAGCGATAAAATGTAACCAAGATAGCAACGACTCACTCTTTACATGATATAACTGCACCAATAAAATAAATACCTCTGGGGTGGGAATAAAAACCTCAGGGGTGATTGCGTTAAAAAGCCAGTAAAAATCTCTTGTTGTCATCTTCAGACAGTTTTGGAAATTATTGTCAACCTTTTTTTACTGACCATTCAGCAAAACATTCTCCAGGACCGTAACCTGTTTCTTAAAACCGGTATCGTCCGATCCCGTCGTTTCTACTCATTGCCAAGACCGCGAATACAACTGTAGCAACAACAATAATATTCACGCAGTGTCGGACGACACTGCGGGACGAATGGGAAGCCATCGGCGACGAATCCAAGGAAGAACGTCTTCGATGACCTCAAAGGGGGGTCTGCATTCGGTCGCCTTCATCCGAGCGAACGATCACCCCTCGTCCGTACCTTTAGTGCAGACCCGTCTTAGGCGAAAGCGATCGACATCGTCGACAGATTATACGCAATTTCAAGGAAGGGAAGTCCTCGCAAAACCGATCGAGATGCCATTAAAAAAAATAACGGCCATTGTTCGACCGCTGCCTTGGTCGAACACTCCTGGCTCCCAAGAACAGCCCGTCCCGCCTTTTTTTTCAGCGGAATTGCAGAGGGAGGAGAGGGGGCGGGGAAGACGGCGCACTCGGGTGCATACAAAGCACGCGCGCTCCCTCCCCCCCCCCTGCCGACGGCCTCTCTCGCCTTCCCCTCCGAGGGTCGCCTTCCTTCCAAGACCTCGCGCTTCACACCTTCCAACTCCCCCCAACCCACCGAACACGCCCAGTGTCGAAGAAAATAAAGCAGCAGCAGAGCCTCCACCCACTGCCCAAAATTACTTCCCAACTCCCCTCCCTAACCCCACCCCATTCCCCGATTCGCCTCGAAACCCGCTCCCGCTCCCGCACACACACACACACACACACACACCCCCTCCTCAACCACAGAGTAATGATGGAATTAGAGAAAAAAAAAGACATAAAGGGAGAGAACAACGAGTGACTTCCCTCATCTCGATTCCTATGGGCCACCGCAGCCGCCGCCTCTCTTCCTTCCGGCCATTGTGCGGTCGACTGGGTGGGAGTGTGCGCGCGTGAGCGGGCGGGGGAGGGGACAGCTGCCCAGAGGTAGAGAGTCAAAGGATGGGTGAGGGAGTCTTTGAGAGGAGGAGCAGGCCCTCCCTTCTCCCGCCATCCCAAAGAGAAAGGGAGAGTAGTATAGGACGGCGACGAGATGGAAAGGGAGGGCACGAGGTGCCTCTCCTTCACCCCGACTACCCCATAAGGAAGAGAACGAGGGAGTTAAGAAAGGGAGGCGGTAAAGGGTGAGGGCGAAAAAGGGTTTCTTTCTTTCGGCAGAAGAAAAATAAATAAATATATATATATATAAACGAGTGGCGTCCTGGCGTTCGGGGAGGGGTGCGTGGGATGGGAGGCGAGACTTGATTTTTTAATGCCCGCCGGACGGTTTCCATTCGATGGAGCTTTTACAGCCCCTTTGGGTTGGGGGGGGGGCGTGGGAGGAGAGCGGTGTGGGGGAGGACGACGATGGGAGAGCCCTAACCAGCCAAAGGTGTGTCGGT
>LYUA01001031.1:338319-349474 GCA_002093875.1 Calopteryx splendens | reverse complement strand
GGGGGTCCGAGGGTGTTGCTCTCTCGAAGTGAATCTTGGAAACTTGGTCCTGACGTAGTTGCAGGAATTATGGGTTTTTATTTTTGGCAACCGAAAATAACCGAATTAGCAGAATGTTTTCACTTTTTCCTTGTTCTTCATTCTCACGTCAGAGTGTGGACCACGGATGTCCAGGATTTTCTAAAGTCTTAGTTTTATTCCTCATGTCCTCCTTTCATCGAAGAGATTCGCGCTTGTTTTGATGAATAGTGCTTGCGAAGGTGCTATGGGCGGTTAAGAGTTAATCTCCGAATCTGAAAATTCAATTAAGACAACGGAAAGTACTAAACACGCTCGAAAAGTTAGATACCAGGAACTTTTGAAAACGGTATTCTAGAGACAAGGAAACTCTTTGTGTAAATTTAGTGTACTATTAGTTCCAAAGTATTCTGATTCTCAGCTAATTCGATGACTAAAATTGACTGTTTATCGAGGTAAGGTAACCATTTCTTGAAAAATGTTTATGATCGTTCCCAGAAAAAACTGTCATAATTAGTTAAATTTTCGCTTAGCCTCTCAGCTATTCAGCTATCTAACATTCGTGTGGTCACACTCTGATATTTTGCATAATTTAGCTATTGCCAATAATGCTTAACAGAAAATATTTTCATTATAAGTTTTGCGCTTTTTTCACTCTTTTTGTGTATCTACGTTGAAATTTAATTATTCATTCTAAACAGTGTTGTTTTGGAAACTTTTGACAAAGTTTTAATATATTGAACCTATTTTACACGGATACTTCTTTAACATTTAAAAAAAATTATGAGACATAATTTCGTATATCTGAGTCATATCAAACTAGGGAAAAAGCTAGGAAAATCCTAGGTTTTAGTATAGCTTTCGGAGACCAAGCGGCATCTAGATGAAGGAAAAACTTCAAGAGAAGGATACGAAATTATATCTGAAGGCATTCAGACGATTGTGTTGACAGGCGAATTTTCAAAGGAAAAAGTAAATAAGCTATCTCTTAAACGGAGTGGCTATCTGTAAGCATTAAATGGTTTAAATAATAAATCAAAGATTCCTAATGAAAGATTTGAAAAAAGATTTATTGCGGTGACGGATAATCTGGTTCAGAGGATTAAGTCATCAGCTTTGGATAACCTTCACAATTAATTAATGGAGAAGTGAAAGCAAAAGCGATTGCCTTTAAAAGGTAAAGACACCTCACTCAGTTAGTACTACACCTACAAGCGCAGTTGTAGCAAAACACCTAAAACAGCAGTCGAAGAATTTAAATGAGCTTTGACCAGGATTTAAATATAGAACGATAACAGTGATCATGAAATGGTTTATAAGGGAAGGGTTCCTTTTTTATTAGATTGGTTGGGGATCAGTAGACCACATCAATGATATTTTAACAGTTATAAATAATAGTATCTCTATTCAAAGGTTAACATATTGTTTCATTATACGATGTCCCAGTTAAAAGAGGCACAAATCGCGTGTTGGATAAAAAAATTGCACTCACTTTAACATTCCGACATGCTTACGCTATGCCTTTAAAACCTTTGAAGCGTTCAACAAATCAAACTTAAGAGAAGAATGGGATATAGTAAATAAAATAACAAATTGTGATCCAACCGCTGATCATAAGGTTCTACTATCATTTAGTTGACGTCTCTTTCACCTGACATTATCGTAATGTAATGGTTACAATTGATGTCAAAGAAAGAATCGGAACAAGTGAGCATGTTTCTTCTCCCTCATATCTCCTCAAACGTCCCCCCCCTTCCCCCAATTCATTCTCTACCGAACGTTACATTCCAAATTTGTTAAAGCTGAGTTCTCTTTTGAATTTAAGCTTGCATTAAAATTGTAAATTAACTACCAAGAAGCTAAACTCTTCTAACGGTGACGCTTTAAAATATTTCCCATGCTCCATCAAATACAATATGGTAATCTTACGCTAACACACTAAAAAGAAAAATGGTTACTTCGCGTGAGTAATAGGATATCGTTTACGGAGAAAATGAATACAGTTTATTCATAAACAAGAACTTATGCCATTAATTTCGTATTAAAATTGTTGGGAACTGCTCATCCTTTTAACTTATATTCTTTGCATGTATAAAGAAGTAAAAAAAGTGATGAAACGGTACAAAAACGTTGGAGCAAAATAAAGGTTACGCTAAATATAATTGAACTGCGTTGTTTTATGCTACTTGATAGTATTGGTACGCAGTGATGTGATGCGTAGTAGATTAGCCATAACGATGAAGTCATCTACACTAGATATGGAGAACTCCAGGAATAGCTCTACAATATGGAGAACAACAATGTTGTTCTCCTTATTGTATCACTGTTACCGTTAGAGCGTTTCTACAATTCCTTTAGCTGTAGTACCGTGATCGTCTATCGTATGATATCCACACCATCACATAAAAGAGGAGCTGTCTTTTGGTCAAATCACATTGCTTAGTGGCATCGCATCACTGAGGCATGGCATCATCTTAGGATTCATTAATATTTAATTGGCCTATCTTACCCAAGGTTAGATCTCCACATCCTTCGATTGCCTCTGCGTATTGCTCACGAATGCTTATTCGCCGAGTGTACTCACTTATTCCACAGCTAACCCCAATACGTAGAGGTCGACATCCGTGGACGCACTCGACAGCTTAAAGCCGAGCCGTGGGAACATTCGAACATAAAGAGGGAAGTAGTGTAACCTCAGAGGAGCGCGACGAATGGTTATTAAAACACGAAAATAAGAAAAGGAATTCATCCTCTCATTATGTTCTGAAATTCATAATGACGTACTGTAGGATAAGTCCAAAGTAACACTTAGCACACCATTGAAAACGTTTTTATGAGATTCACTCACAGATATAATGATTCTCGACTCTTTCCTACAATTTTTCGAAAACGAATTTCTACGCATGAAAGGAACCCTCACAACTACATAAGCATCATTTAAAAAGACACAAGGACGAGAGCATATTGCTTGTGAAGTGAAAATATGGCGATTTCGATACATATTTTAAAAGCGATTATAGGGAGATTCATCATTTTAACGGCTTTCAAAACTTCACGTACTAGCTTCTTTCTTTACATCTCTCTTTCGGGTGACATGAGATAAAACATTCACTGAAATCTCAATACCATTCATTCTATTCGTACAAGTCTTCATTTTAAATACAACTAGACACAAACATGAAGTAAAGAGTAATGGATATTTAATTTACGATCAAATCAGTTTAGGTTTAATTTATAAGTTTGCTTTATATTACTCATTATTATTCGTACTTTAAGTGGCAAATACCTTTAAAGGAAACGTCGATGCCGTTACTCGATGCATAAATGCTATTAATTTCCCAACGCAGTCAGCATTAATGTATTTAAAAACTAATTAGTGAAAAAATTGTATAATGAATAAAACAATGACGTAGTTTTTAATTTTCCCCTGAATTAAAACTCACTGTTTTCAATAACTACTCCAAACCCTCATAACCCTACCCCATAACACCCTCAACGGAAATATAAACAACAATCTTAAAAAAAATGCTTATGGCTATAAGTAAATTTATTTCACTGTTTATTCGCCGCTTCTGCATTTATTATGATGATGAAGGTTAAACCTTAATAGTTTTAATCAGCAATACCTGTGAAAGTCATGATCGTTTTCCTTGACCATCATTAACAAGAGTTAATGGTAATTTTCGTTGAAATAATTTTGTCCCTAAAATGATTTTATTGATAAACCAGGCATAAATATACATGCATTTCATGCTCCATTTTGGAGTAGGTAATGTAAAAAAGTCTGATTTAAGGTTATTTTAGGGCACTTACTTCCCTTCAGAAATTCCTTCTATACTAATCAATTATTGCAAATTTATTTCCAGAGTACGTGCATATGTTATGGCCTTTCAGCCATCCACACTGTATCATTAGCGTCCAGAAGAGATACTATATTAACATTATTATAATTATTACGCATAACGTATCTATCCCTCCATTTGTCACATATTTAACGAGGAAAAAATCAACAGTTAGCCCATGCGCTTCGTTGTTTTACAGCATGGTTTATTTCAACTTATTTACACCAGTTACTTCAGATACCATCACTCTTACACTTACCATGTTATTTTGGAACATCATTTTTATAACTTTCAATAACTGTTACTTCCCAAAGTTTACTCTCACTGCCATACACAATTGTCGTCTATTTAACCCTATTGAGTGGCTTACCTACGTGAAAAAAATGCAACAAACTTTTTTCCCACAGCTATGATTTTCTCAATTACTTCTTGATATGTTAACAGATGATCCATGCATCCCCTACCAGACAGGACACCACATTGCACTACTCAATTTTATTCATTTTGTACTCTTTCATTCAGTACTTCACCCAAGACTTTCCAATGTATCCTCGAAGGAATAACTGCTCCGCAATTACTTCATTATATCCTACATACCCACAATTATTCAAACATTTTCAATAATTTTGAGTCGCTAAATTTTTAAAATACAAATACGCAATTCGTTCTTGAGTAATTAGTAACTTGTGCTCACACTTCAGGGTTTCACTAGAGTTACTGTCTAAGCATGCAAATGTTCCATTTTTCATATTGTTCAATACTTACACAATCTCATTTTCACTTGTATCGACCTTCATTCTTTAATGGTCACCACTAAATGTACGATACTCGACCTCATCTTTGGCTCACTTTAATTATCCATTCCATTACCACACGAATCCTCAAAATACTCCCCCCAGCCGTCACTAAAACCACATTTTTCCCAGAGCGAATATTCTATGCCCGTTATTTGGCATATTATTCCAAACTTCCGTCACTCCTTTGTTCTCACCTCGATTTCCCCTTTCACCCATTTCCAAAACGGCTACTTATTTTTCAATCATTTTTCATTTTATCTGACTCTGCCTTTCGTATTCGTTCACGACATACTTTCATCTATTCTTTCTCCATTTGCACACAGCATACGATATCTTCTGAGCTCACTAGCCTTTAGCTTCAATCGTCTTCTTACGCATATGCCTCCTTTTTGAGCATCGTGATGACGGAATCAAATATCATGAGCTAGTCGTGATGAACAACAATAAGATGCTATAATTTCTTTTTGGTGAACCTGAAGGCAGGTAGAGATGAGGCTTAGTGAGCGAATAAAATAATCGACTTCAAGGTAGAAAATACTTTTGATGCTATATTTTCGATGGGGAGTTCTGGTTCACTGCCCATGCAATTTCCACGAAAATAAGCCCTTGAATTGCACTCAGACATTAACAGCCGGAGTTCACATCCCAGTGTTAATTGCCGTATTAAATTAATTACTTACAGAGAATTGATTAATTTAATACGATATCGGAGGCTTTTTTTAAAGACATTTTTACGTACCACCATGACTTTTAAAAATAAATATCGAGTCGAATTATCTGACAGTAGTAATTCTCTTGCAAGTAAATCGCATCGTATAGTAGCACATGATATAACTATGCATAATATAGTGCAAAAACATTAACAAATTCTCAAAATACCGACTTAGTCGGTAATTTGAGAATTTGTTAATTGAGAAACGCTGTTTTAGACCTTCTTTTCTTCATGGGGATGTAAGATATTTTGGATGACTTATTTTAGCCCAAGAATGACTTTAAGTAGGTTATTATTTTGGAAATTGCATTATTCACCAGTATTCGCACGCAATACGGAAGGAACCCGAAAAAAACCCTTTTACTGGTAAAACCCAGTAACTCCTATTAAATAAAGCCATTCCTGATCCCTAGCCCCTCAAAACGAGGGAAAATACTTTGCAGAGCTAGGCAAGGACCTATTTTTAACGAAATAAATAGGAGAAATTGTAACTTCTTATTGCCTATAATAATAGAAATTGGAGATTTAATATTTAACTTTAAATACCTAACGACTCCTGATGCGTTCCTAAATATTGCTCCTTTTAAATGTTTTTGGAAATTAATATTGTGTATTTTGCATCTGCCACTGACAAATATTTGAAATTTATACTCCAGCAAATGGCTTGCATAATTCGAAGTGGGGTTTACGATATGACGATACATCGACACCAAGTAGATATGGATTTTATATTGATCCAGTCGATTTAGAAATCTTTGGGTGCACGATATATCGTGGGTCGATAATTTTGTCGACTTGGCGATATGGACGGTATTGACGTAATGGTAAACATGGACAATATTGAAGGTGTTGACGATATGGACGATATGGACGACATGGATAATGTTGACGATATGGACATGGATGATATTGTCGACATTTAAGATATAGACGATATGGGCGATATTGGCGATGTGACGATAAGAACGATCGGGAGAATTTCGATGAGAAGAGTCAAGTCGGAAGAGTAGGTGAAATTCTGGATGAGGGTTGAGGTCCGTGGTTTTTCTTATCACACCAGAGCGTATACTCGTACCAGGGCTGATACAGACAGATCCAGGTTTGCCAATGGTGGTTGCATCACTGTTGATAACTTTTTTTAATTTCACTGGGATAAGTCTTAATCCCCTTCACTCCTTTTACATAATAAGACCGTCAATCATAATATAGTTTTGAACTATTTCTCGGCTAATTACGCGTATGAAATTTGACATATTTTTTAAAAATGGAAATTTTCACTGACCGGATATTTTATGGTTTATGTTTCTTTAAACTCTCATTTGATCGTCATTAGAGAGATGATTAAAAATAACTATGTGATTATGAACCGCTATGACTCCTTCCCCCCCCACAACGAAATACCCGCTCCGTCGGCACGCTCTTCCTCCCATCGGGAGAAATTCGTTTGCATTTCTTGTGAGCTGAGGGAAGCTCATTCGTGGGCTCTCCGTCATTCAAGTCGGATGCAAACGCTGATAGAACTCAATCTATGCTTCCAGTACCTGCTAGTGCGTGCGGGGAATACTTCTACATTTGGACGTAAAGAGGGCTGGCAAACCGGTGGTCGATTAAATTGCCAAATATTCAGCAGATTTTGCAGCGAATGACGAAGCTTCTCCCCATCTGTCACTACATTCTTAATCACTTGGTTTTTCGCTCTTTCCTGATCTTCCTACTTCGTGAAGTCGGACCCGAAACGAGGGTCAAGAAAGGCCGATGCTTGGAGGAAAGTCTTCCTCTACAGCACTGCTACCAATCTTCTGTCGTTTCCCTTCTTCAGTACCCGAATGAGATTCGGCATTCAGATAGTTGCCGAGATACCTTTTAGTCAAGGAGACTTGAATGATACATGTGAGTATAGCGCAAACTTCGTCAAAGGAATAATCTCCTCTGTCTTCGGTGGTCTCTTCCTTCACACATTTTCTCCACGAGCGAAAGTACTGATATTACAGTCCTCAGTAGGTTCAATTCCTTTGGGGACACCAAAAGTTGGCTAAAATTCTTTTTTATACTTTTTTCTAAATTAAGCACACAGTGCAATAAAATATCTTGCACCACATCCTTGCTTGCACCACATCCTCGCTTGCACCACCATGGCCTGAATAAGGTGCAGAGTCAACCATCACTGGGTTGGTGGCACGGATGCTGGGAGCCTTTCGTCTCGCTCCATTCGGAGGCCCCGTCGCATATTGGAGGAGGCTGATAATGACAGTCGCAGCATTGCATTAAAAGAGCACCGCAAGCATCAAATGCTCAAATAATTATATTGTTTTTACATAGCTATAGGCTAAAGAATTATACATGCAATATTTTCGAACCTCACCCGAAAACAAGGCCTATATTTGCCGGGCGTTGACTAACACATTCTCCATATCTTCAACGGCGTAAACTTTTGCCATCGCGATATGCAGGGAGTGTACTAAGCAGCATAAATGATTTATGTCCAGTAACCTCTCTGCTGAGGTAATATTGGCGCCGTTATCCGTTTTATGGCACTCAAAGCTGACTGAGAGATTCCCGAGTCCTGTTACTTTACTTAAATGGCCTCACAAAGATTTATTTCTGCCTCTCTCTCTTTTTGCACAAAGCATTCCAAACGCAAGCTTTCCAGTGCTCATTTCTCAGTCACAAAATGAACTGTGACCCCCAAATAAGACACTCTTAATTTAAAAGACTAGGAATCACATGTGAGGGCTCACCATTCAGCACATGAGCACTTTGTATCGAACGGTGCGTTTCATTGAAGGGACAAGGAATGTAGGTCTCTGCCCTTCTTGCGGGAAGCAAACCCAAAGATCAAAGAAAGAACAAAGAAAGATAATACTGAAGGTCTTTCCACATATTCTCTTCTATGATTTATTCACTGTGTATTTGCAATGATACACAAATCGAATTCTTCCACTATCTACTCAACTCCGACGTGCGTAGAGTGATTATTAATTTTTCGTAGTGAATTATTTAGTGATTAATGCTCCCACGGTGAATTTTTACCTTGACAAAAAATGATTGACATGGAGACTAAGAAGAGGGGTTTTGAATTTTATGCACACCTAACCATCATTTCCGTAATTACATGGTTACATTAATATATATCTGGGATTATCTAAACGTTTTAAAATTAAACCAGACACGAGTTTTAGTAGCCGATGCATCGAAGATCCATATTGCATCTTTTATTATTCTTCAATGTAGTATAGTATCAGTCCGTCATCATTAAAATATATTAATATAAAAAGATATTTCTTAAGGGCGTGCAAACATGCAAACACTATTTTTATCTTGAGACGCTACATTAAAATACTCAGGTTATAGTAGGCGCTTACATTGGCCTAGCTGCAACTGCCGTCAAAGGACCCGGTTCACTTGGTAAATGCCTTATTAGTTCATCAGATAGAGATGTGACAGACGGCTCTGGAGTTGAGGATCTCGTCTCTATGCTTGCGTCTTTAATTGCGTCAATTGAAATATCATTCAATTGATCTTTCTCAGAAAACGGGTCCGAGTAATCCACATTGGTCTGTTTTCTCGACTCCATCAAATAATATGCATACTGCATCGGATGCTTTGTTTTTCAATGAGCTTTCAGTGTCGAAGTGTTTCCTTACGTCCTTTTGCAAATTTTAAGGAAGTGCATTTAGCCTCGAGTCCCTCTATCGTAAAAATCATCTCCCATAAATCTGATTTGACACATTTTTCCTCTTCTGCAGGAGCGACTGAATCTACAGTGTCATCGACGAGTTCCATCTTTTCTCCTCACTGATTGCGTACTCTTTTCTTTTGCTGGAAAAATGGCATCAGGGTGTCATCAACAGGACGACATACAACGACAGTTTTTGAAAAGCACACACTCTGTAAACGTAAATTTAAATATGTAACAAAAAACCGAAAAACATATGAATCGGTTAGATGACAGTTAGATTGTCTAATATAACTCCATGGCATCATAACTGGGTGCACCCCATAATTGTAAGCAACAAAGAAGAATAGTTTTTCTTTGTAAAAAACACGATAAATAAGCGTCGCTAACCTCGTAGTTTCATAGTAATATCTCAATAATCTAACCCGCTCTAGTGACGGTGAATACTTGTTTTGTTTATATGCCATGATGCGAAACAAAAAAATAGAGAATAAATATATTATAGCTGTATTTATAATCTTCATTACGAATAACTTTATGGAATTGAAGCATTTTATATAGATTTATTGCTATTTCGGAAAACATTTAATTAACTCAAGAGTTTCAAGCTTAGCTTTGTGAAAATTCATCATGAAATAAAGTATATAGCTATTAATTTTGACAATAATTTATTGAGGAAACCGGTCTTACGTGCAGAAATTATTGCGAAAATTTACTAAGTATTAATGATTCTGAAAAAATTGTTCAATATGCTCAGTGCAACTGATATGATCTTTTGTTTATTCCAGTCATTTAACTATTCAAAATTGCGGATACTTAAATCACTGCGTGCATTAAGAAATATATAACCAATTTAAACTTGATTCTAGGACGTGCACTATTAGGCTCACATGCCTTTTTTATGTAGGTAAATAGTAATAGGTATACCCTAGGTAAATACGCCAGGGCGTAGAAACTCGCGCATTGTATTTCATGGTAATAAATCATTGATTATTATATTTCATTCATGACTTCTAGTACGAGACTTCAATGAGTAGTAGTCTGCAATGTGACTCGTAGTGTTATGTTTTGCCGTTCTATGATATCATGCAAAATACAGTTCATGTGGTGGCAAATCAGTATCCAAAGTACATATTTCTAGACTCCAAAAGCGTGGAGTACTTTGACTCACAAAAAAGTAAAATCCCAGTCGACTTATCATTTACTCTTTGTTTTCTCCATTCAATTTAATGATCATTTGCATTTGGTGTATTTTAATATGATGGCATGTTTAGCTAATATAAATATCTCATAACATATCCTCATAGATTTTCTCTTATGACGTTTCAAGGGTACGTTTAAATAAAAAATATTCCCGCACGGAGGATTCGATTCATTGATGCGGGAGAACAAATTTACGGAAAGTGTTCCATTTTCTCGGGTTTTGGATATGCAGATTTGCCTTTCCATATGCGACAAATTACTGTATTAATTAATTATGCAATATGATAACAAAATGAGGCATAGAAAACGACGTGAAATTAGAAAAAAACAAGGAGATAATTCACAACGTTTAATCTGCCAGTAATAGGAAATAATGGAAATTAATGTTATAAAAATTGCATAAAGCCTGCTAAAAAAATGTAAAGGGCTTTCACCGTGATACGAAAAGTTAATTCACAAAAAATAAAGAAATGAAATTCTATTAAATGCTAAGGGTGTAATTTTAGAATTCACAAAAATATAAATCTCTTTTTCATGCAACACGTATTGCGCCACAGGTTGTTGATAGGAAAATAATAACAGTAGTAAGGGAATTTTCAGTAAATAACGAATGGAAAAGAATCAAAATAATATATTCAAACTTGCGTATATTATCCATTCAGATAAAAAGTCATATCACTTTTCCACGAAGGTGTGAGTAAAAGGTGAATACAAATAAGGGGGTAACGCACCACCCGGACCCCTTCTTCACCCCTCACACCATCCCCACCCCACCCCAAGTGCGCCCTAGCCGTCGCAACTTCTCCTTCCTTCGTGAGAGACGAACAGAGGGGGAAGGAGGCTGCCGAGGGAGGGGAGGGGGGAAGGGACGGGAAGTGCTGCGAAAGGGGGTGGAAGATGGATAAAG
>LYUA01001031.1:40523-52329 GCA_002093875.1 Calopteryx splendens | reverse complement strand
GGTGAGGGTGGATCGTCGATGCCTATTGTGGGCAGCAGGGATCGAATTATTCGAACCCTCAACATTTCATGGTTTGCAATGATTTGCTTCCGCCAGCCGCCAATTACGATTGATCGGCCCGTATGCATCAGTCGCGTGCTCTTCCCCGGGGACCGACGGATCAGAGGTCGGCGTTCACACGGAGTGTATTCATTAATAGGGCTTCCATTTGTTGACGCGTGTGTCTAAGGGCCGTTCGAGTCGAAATCGAGTAGCCGGAAAATGCAGACGGGCTTCGGATCGGAACAAGTACCTGCACTCGGTCACGTGGATAGCGTGGGGAACGGTGAGGGAGGGAGACACGATTTAGCGGAATTTATCCAACCTTTCCATTCGCACCGTATCGACGTATTTCAATCAGAGACTTAAAGGTTAAAACTTCATAGGGTGTTTTTTATGAATTGTATTTTTATAACTCCTATGATGCTTCATGCGTACGTGTTTAAGAATATCCGACGACTTGCCGCTTTAAATTGTGCATGCACGCACACATGCTTCGAGGGTCAATAAATATGTCCGACAATGATGAGATATCAACACAATAATCCAACTCTTCAACCTTGGTCGTTCCAGGAATGTTTTTAATGCATAATTGAACTTGTGGTATGCCTAAATTATCTTCCTCCTTTCCTTCAAATGTACTTAAAACCCAATTTTTCCAATTAATAATCATATATGTATTTTACACGACGCATGTACCATTCCAAAATGTCCTAAAAAAGAATAACTGAGTAGCTTCTCGACCTCTTTTCATTTAGGTATTTTTATTTAAGGTTTATTCTTTTTTGTACCTCTTGCTTCAGAAAGTCTTACTTTTTCGTTACTATTTCATGTTGTCACTTCTGTAATTTCATTTTTACCAAATTCATTTTTCTCTCACGATGCCCTAAAATTTTCTTTTTTATTTGGCCGAACCTTTCCCTTGTTTTCTTTTCCCTCCGCATTACATTTACCTTTCATTCTTCATTTTCTCAACTTCTCATTTCCTTAAATTGTGGAACACTTCCCGGTGCGTCCAGATGAATAACCGTTTTTGCCCAGGTGAGACACACTTATGATGCCGTGAAATCCTCAGTCAGAAGGACATAAGCAAGACTCGCACTCACTCCTAAAATGCAGCTAAATATTATGCATAAACAAAGAGCTAACCATCGTGCCATCAAAAACTTCCGAGAGTATCGTTTTTATTGTTGTACATATTTGTGGCATTGGTGAGATGGTACGTTAGCTCACGGATAACGCATTTATTTCAAATGGGCAGGAGACTATAGGACAGGTAGGAATTAATTTCCAATTTCCAAAGTGCCCACTTAAGTGTCAACAGGAAGTTTGGGGGCATCCGTCAAGTATTGTGAGGATCTTGGCAAAGTAACGGGAGTAAGAAATTATGAAAAAATAGTGAATCCGGTTAAGCACCGTCTATTCATTTGATGTATGAAAACGTGGTTACCACATGGCCCCGTAGAAGCTGCTCTACTGCAAATAAGATTGTGTCCTCTTTTATTGCAAAAGGAAATATTTATATTTACAACTACAAATTTGCAGTGCGCATTCAAATGAGTGAGGTTTAAAGAGAATGTCCGTTAATGTTTTCTGGACGCCTCCACTTCCGAGCGGGAGACGGTAATTGAGAGGGAAGGTAAAGGACTGCCCTTCTCATCGCTTCTTCCCCACTCACACTCCCCTCCTCCCCCTCCTCCACCGAGGCGCCATGCTGAGACTTGGCAATGTCGTCGCGATCGTTCAAACGGCGGTGGCTTCATTTCGTCCGGAGGCCCACGAAGACAAGATCGAAGGGAAAGCATGGATTCGACTAGGAATTTACGTCTACTAACTTACTAACCTTGTCGCCAGGAAAGGTTGGGTTCGAACCCCGTCTCGGGAATGGTGTGCCCTCCAATAGTGAATTCGTTTCCGTAGAAATAATAAAGGACAGTACTTAAAGTGTAGGAGCTGCTCATCCAGATTTCAACTACCACACTATATATATGTGTGTGTGTGTATATATATAATAACATACAGGATATTTATGCCATTAGACAGAATATCTTTTGCCGAGGCTTTTCATCACATTTCAATGAAAATCGACGATTAAAAAATTCAAATCTCAGGCACAGCTTTGAAAACCCAATAAATAAATTTAAAGCAACTCAAATAGATGATTATCGTCTTGAAAGATCTTCAGCACATAAGGTAAATGTTGGGATAAAGTGTTTTGAGGTGTGAGACAATAAGCGTTGGTGAAAAAGAAGAAAAGAAGATATGGCCAAAATCCCGTGGCCATGAGAGAGACAACACCATCAATTATTTAGATAGCAAAATTCCCTTGAAATCGATTGAACTAACAGCCCAGACATGAACAGAAATGCTCAACTAGAAATTTGCCATGATTATTCGAATATTTTGAATATGGGTTTCGTTTTGAATTCTCCTTTCCGTTTCATTAATACTATGCTTTTATGCTTCTTAAATACCATTCATGAAATTACTCATCTAATTTGACATAACTTATTACGATTTTCTCATTATCAGTTAGTTACTGTGCCTCTATTGTAGAAAAGTTTTGCTCAAATTTTGTCAAAGGAGCTAATTTCACGTGCCGTCTTTTGAGGTTTAAAATCTTTAGAATAAATCAAATGTAACCTACTTTTTTAAACTACTCATGCGCGAATAATGCTAACAAAGGTTCAGTAATACCATGTGGGAAGCCAACGAGAGCATAAACCCGGAGCCGTCATGAGCACATGAGGCTATCAGTTGACTGGAACTATCTTAGCTTCGGCTGTTGTTGGCCATAATACGCGAAGGGAATCAGGAAGTCGGAGCCCTTTGAAGCAAACACACCGGAGCCTCGTTACACTAGTTAATATTACACTTGCAGTGAGCAATTCGCGCTCGTGTAAGCATGTCTTTGATCCTTCATTAGAAAGAGATCTAACCCAGGCTCCTCCTCACCATTCCGCCTCACCTTCGCTTCGGCTGCTCCATGATCGGATCGATGATACGAAACTTTCCTTGCTTCCCTTGTCCTCCTTCCGTGAAAGACAGTAGGTACATACGTACTGGTATTCGTCCAAGGAAGCGGCCTTTGATGTATAGCTGTTACATCGCTCCCAGTAGCTACGTAGTCAAGCAAAATCCATGGCAGTGGTATATAAACACGTCCTCACTTTCCCTAGGTGACCTTTTTCTCCGGTAATCAAGCGGCAATCAAAAGGCAAGGGAATAAATTATCAGGTTCAGCCACACTTTTTTTTGGAATTTCCTCAAGATGTCTGCGTGGCACCTGAGAAGGTTGGCATTCATTTTAGTAGGCTTGACTCAATAGTCGTCTGAGTTTTTTGTGCAATCACCGAAACCGAATCAGGCTTGGGATTTCTAAATGATAGGAACCAGTTATGTAGGTCTTTGGTATTAGTGGAGACGTATTCTCTCATTTTACATGCTCATGCATGGTACATTTTTGTAAAAATTTTCACTAATCTTTATTTTTAAGTTAACTTTTTTGCCACAGCATATTATCGATACATCAAAAATCAAATAATTATATTTATCAAAAGCATGCATATTTAAGCTAACTCTATTCATTTGTCTTATATTTTAGCGTAACAGCACTAATCATTTTCCACACATTTTTCACCACAGGACGAATGATTACACATCCACCGGTCATTGTTTGAAAATTAATATTTTTAAAGCAGCAATTATTATACGCAACGAAAGGTATTATATTTAGTCTAAATTTAAAATTGCAGAATTCATTCCGACTTAATATGATCCTAATGAAATTAGAATGGTTAGGTAACCAAGCGAGCTGGGTAACTTAAAAAGTCAAAATGCCTCGCCTATCGCCAAAATACTCGAAGCCTTTACTCTTCAGGCCATAGATTCCCCATAATATCTGTGGTTTGCGGATATTATAAATTAAAATTAATTATGTTCCAAGGATGCAAACCCAGGGGAAATCAAGGGTCACTGCCATGATTTTTTATTGGCAGTATTAGGTATAGATTTACACCATTAAAGCAATATTTATGTTATAATATATGTACCCTCTTTCCTTTGTCTTGATTTAACTGTTTTTTTATGGAAAAGTGTTAATACTTATTCATTAAAGACATTGTTACCTTTTTATATTTAAAAACAAACATAACAAAATAAATTCAAATTAACTATGACCTAAAATACACAAAGGAGGGTATCTACGATGCGAGGCACGTTCAATCATTTTCGACTGAATTTATGCTGACATAAAATTATGCGCTAGGTTGAAGCCTCTAGGGAAACAGCTTATGGATGAGCAAACAGGTCTTTCGTGCAATTTGAGCCAAAAGTCTCGCTTAGAGCGGGATTGTGGATTCAAAGCTCAGTGGCCCAGGATGCACTGCGTTTTCTTCAATGAAGTGTACTTATTAAACTCACGCAAGGGAACAGCGACGGATGGGAATTTAAACTTCAACAACAACAAATGCAAGGAAATTGTTTTTTAATTATTTAATAATTTCCATTATATGTGATTCATAATATTGATCAATACCAAAGCGATTCTCAAAAACTTCCTCCAGTTCATAGTGGGTACCTAATGATTCCCCCCCAGGCTGAAGTCCTGTCTGCGTCACTGCACATACTCCCAAAAAAAATCACCGATTTCTACATCAAATGACCGAATGAACGACAGAATGAACTAAGTAACGAGTGCTAATTTCTATCGTGCATTCTGAATTATCTGTAGTATCATTTCCGAGAATAGGTTTTCTCACGTTTTTTTCTAGTGCTACGTGAATGGAAATTAATAACCAGTCATTCTCAAATGAATTAGGCCACTTCGGTGCATCTATTTATAAGAGATTAACCAGTTTTAGAAAATTAATTGCTACGATATAAACCTACCAATTCAGGGCCATTATCATGCCTCACTTTTGTCGAAATGGCACCACGTTAAACTCCCGGAATCGGCCCCTTTCCGCCAACATTAGGGACTTTCAAATTGTCTTGTTAATTGAATGTGATGGAATGCGGAGAAATGGGGAAACATTCACTTCTAAACGTATTTGGTCACTGTAGGGACTTAATGGCCGTCGGTTCCGTACTCCTCTGCACGCGGCATTTACGCTCTCTTCGTCTACGCTTCAATGTCTCCATGTGTGACCTCAATGAAAGTATTGCTTCCGCGAAAAAAAAGAAGCCCGTGACTTGAAGGAATGTGCACTCCAAGAGGGCTTCCAACAATGCATTTAATCCGTGTCAAAAATGATCAGATCTAGCCTTGTATTCCACAACAAGGGCGGGTGGCTTGGGGTGATAGGCTACCAACTATTAAATTACCTAATTGATCACTTTAAACATTAGGTCTTGTTTTGTTTTCAGATAGTTCGAATTTCTGTACTTGATGCATTACACCTACTGGAGTGGACACGAATTTTGCGAGGGATAAAGGATTCCTTCTTATCTTCCAGTTCGGAAATTAATTTAATTCTCATTTTCCTTTAGCCTACCGATGCAATGCTGGGCTAGAATTATTCCCTCTATGCCATCATTACACTCATGTGGTTGGTATTTGTCTGCAGCTTCTACAGCACCCAACTCAGGGTGTTTGAATAATTGAGTGACGATTTCTCTTGTTCATAGCGATATTTAAGGAACGCAACACCCTTTCTATGAATCTTTTTCAGTCCAAGCACTGGGTCAAATAAGACCTCTGCTTGCCTTTTTCATTTGTGTATTTGCGAAATATTTTTATTTTAAAAATTCAAATTTATTTAATACAGGTAACGCAGATATGTTCCTAGTGCGTCATCTCCAGGTTAGGCGCCGTCCTAATGCGACACCAAATATCTTGCTTGATTGGCCATGATTATGCCAACTACTCCGATTCTAATAGCATAAGGGTGAAGAGACTTATTTTCCCAAAAATACACTGTCGAGTATTTTTTTAAAATATCAGAATAGCTCACTCCAGACACCAATCACTTACTTTGATTGATGTGCCCTCGAGAAAGAGATACAACTCCCGTTTAATTACTTCTATCTAGGTAGATGACCTTATTAATGGTAAATAAATTGATGTTGCTGGTTATTTAAGAATTGATGAATAAATTAACTCATTGGCACATACAATTATTTTTTATAGAATGCATTGGAATTTTTTAATTTTTAGTATGTTTTTTAGCACACGTAATCGATAACCATTCAAATCATTTCCTATTTCCATGCTAATTATTTAAAAAAATGCTACAACATTATAAATGTACTTTTAAACACTGCAATTCCTCTTGTTTCAGCCACGTCATTCCTTCCCTACAAGGTTTCTCCATTCCTTCCGTTCTTGGTGGCTCAGAAATTCTCTGGAAAACAACAATAGTAAATAGCATAAAAAACTAAAATGCACCTATATTAAAAACCGGTTGATTTGATAAGTGAGAGAGAAGCTCACCTCGCACTATGTTCTACGGCGATTAAAATTCACGCATTCTGGGTAAGGAGATTGCCAGTGCTTCGGACGCCTTGGTAAACTCTGTTAATAGTGCGTGCGGCCCGCTGTAGCGCGATTACGAGTTGTAGAAGATTTTAGTGGTCACCTTGAAGGTGGTCAAGGCTAAAAAGGGGTAGGAGCAATGGGGCGGGAGGGAGATGGGGATAAAAAATAAATGGAAACGTCATTTCGGCGGTGACGACACCTTCATCGCCAAAGGATTGATTTCGAGGGCTGCACAAACATCGGATCGCGGGGGTGTTACGGAGTGAGTCAAAGGTCAAAGGGAGTGTCGTACTTCTGTTGCTCGTCGGGGGAGAAAGAGGCCAGGGGGGCTGGGAGGAATTGTGGGCAAGGAGAAGTTGAAGAGGAGTGAGGGAAGCTATGGACCCTAGAGATGAATTTTAACTGCTTATTGATTTGCGGATGAAGATGGATGCTTAGGGGCCAAAAAAGGGTTCAAGGTGAAAACGTTTTAAAAGGTGCTGCTTTTCGGAACAGATTGCGTGGTTAGTTAATCATTCCTTTGACATTGCTGGATTTATTGAATCATAATTGTATATACTCTTTTTATCAATTGAGTAGCTGGCTTTCGGTTTGTCGATTACTTGTTTCTTTGTTTGATGCTGAACATTTTTATTCGACCGATTCTGAATTTTTGAAGCTGATGACGAAATTGTTTGGGGGAAAAGGATGAATCGCTTAGAATGAAATTCATTAGAAATGATAATAAACATTTTTCTGTGCTTGAAAATACTCTGTAGACCTTAGGTAGAAGAAGAATATGATTTGGATTTAAATTAATTTTGTCAGTTCATTGAGAGAGGGTGGTGGAGAATTAAAATAATTCCTTTAACCTTTTTCTGTTAAGGAATCAGTGAGTAAAATCAGTGCTGACGTAATGCTGTAGCTGATTCGAATTGAAAGTGGGTATTAAATCACGAACTGTTTGTTGTCGTTGCAACGGAAGCAATCGTGGGCATAGGGAGAGAAACTGTAATGGTTTCCAGTATCAAAATATAAGGGGACACACGGGCTCAAAATAACGAGAAACGAAAAAACGATAAACGGCAAAACACAATCAAACAGAGTAAAAAAATTAAGATGCTAGTCCTCTCAACGTGTTTCATACCCCACGCCCAAGAAACATTAGCCACTGCGCATGTGCGTTAAGGGTTGTGCTCTATTTCTTTCTAATATCTACTGCGATATACCTAAAATGCATTTTGAAATGCCAACTATAAATCTGCATGGCTGTAATTTTCGGTTATATCGAGTAATATTGAGCATATCGTCATTTGGGCTGTTTTTCATATCAACGATTTTGTCAGAAACACCATATCGTAAAACATAAAGAGAACATCGTTGCATAGATTATACCGTCCATTTAGTGTAGAGAACAATAGTGTAGTCGCCATAGTCCGTAAGGGGGATAAAACAAGCCGAGAAAGTCCAAATATATATTTCAAATATAATTTCGTTCCCACAATGGATTAAATGCATGGTGATAAAATGGATAAATGGGAAATGATTTGCTGCGCTTATGCCCTTCTGGATGGGATAATTTTCGAAAATATTCTAACTTTAAGATTAATTTTCTATAGCTTGTCTGAAAAAGTTATCGTACAATTAAAAAACATTCTCAAAATGATTTACCCTTTAAAGCTTAATCATTGCGGCCCCCATATGCACTATTTGTTCTTTGGTGTAATTTTAAAGTTGATCGTGTTAAAAGGAGTGTGGCAATTCACTTTTGTTTTGGTTATATCCTAGATACATATACAATACTGACACCTTTTTTCAGATGTATTTTTAAGGTTATTTTTTAAGATAAGGTACCACTTTCAACCTTAAAGATTTGTAACAAAGGCTTTCGTAGAGGATGGCAAGTTAGTGGTATTACGTTGGAAGTGAAACGACCGCGGGATGAAGCTTCGCTGCACGGTTTATTTTTAAATTTTTGATCATTTATTTTATTTATGTTCCACTAATCCGAAAATAGTCAATGGGTTGGCATTTACATCGGATTATAAATATGAAATATCAAGAAGTACATTTACAAAGGTCCAACCCCTTGGCGGTTGATGAATACCCACCTAGGCGGGAATCTAACCAGATACCTCTCGATTGACAGGCGAATACGTCATCCCGCCGCAACCGAATTTGTGAAATTAGTGATATATTAGTGAAGATTATGTCTCAAAATTTTATTTAGTCAATGACCCTCCCGTTCTTTATCCTCAGCCATATCCTCATGTGAACAACGTCGCCACATTTACAATATCGTCATATCAACTATATCGATCATATCGACAATATTGTCATATCTAGTATACCTATTTTCCATACATTTGTATCAAAAATATCAATGAATCGACTAACCATTCACATCAAATGTTTGGTCCATATTTACAATGTTATGCAAATCGTCATATCGACTACATCTTCGTTTCAAATATGTCAGATATATAGTTATAAAAAAATCACAGCAATCAACCCGAAGGCCGGTTTGGTAGGAGAGGGTAGAGCTTGCACAGTACTAAGCCCAACGGCATGTGAAGTTCATGCGGACAATTCCTTTACCGCCTGTGATTTCCCTGGATGACTTGGAACCCGAAATATTGTTCACATGCTGGCTGAACCTGAGGGTGACAAGAGGCATCACCGGGAATCGAACCCTTGCCCTCCGGTCAGCAGTCCAGAGCTTTAATCACTGGACTACCACGCTCCTATATATAATTATACCAAAGTACAATATTGTCTATGCTGAATATGTCGTCCATGTTGACTATAATCTATTTGGACGGTAAATATCGACACGAAATTCTCCTGTTCCTTTATAGTATCCACACCGACTCGATCGACATGAAAAAAATCGTTATGGGATCCGTACGTCGTCATATCGCACAGTCCTTACGTGTATGGAGCAATGGAGATTTGAATGGGCCGTATTTCATTCAATTTTATTCCATCAGCGAGTTGGCTCGACTTTTTTATATTCTATGATACAAAAAACTTTTTTTTCGCGAAAGAAAAATGATTTTGGTCGATCTAGTGTGCGCCCTATGTAAAATGGAATAATTATGACCTATCGGACGGCAAGTATTTATGCATTTTGGAGATATTTCAAATTTGAAGTGGTGTTCATCGATGAGACCACTAGGGAGTACACTGTCTTTTTTTCTGTCGAAAAAAGTTAGAATTTAATGTCGTCGAGTGGCAATTAATTTTCTCCTCTCCCATGGAAAAAAATGCAATGGCACAGCTTTGGATACCGAAGCCAGTGCTTCCATTACTCCCGTTGGCATAGTCAATATCTTTCTTGAATCTTTTAGTAGTGTGTGTTTATTTTTACGATTAGCAGTGTTTATTTTTACGATTAGCAAAAAGATTCTTTTAACATTTATAGTTCTTCAAATTAATCTCCGTTCCAAACTGTTACACTAAAGTGCATGAAGTCGTTCTATAATTTCAAAATCTGAGAAGAAAGAGGTCTTTAGCAGAAAACTTCATAAATTGTCCTAGCTACAATATTAAAACGATATCAAAACGGAGCATAATTAAAGGTTACATTTCTTGCCCCATTGTCTTCATTGGTCTCTATGATTAGTCGTGAATGTCCTTGGTCTCAGAAGAAGCGATATATGCGATGTCACATACGTTACATATATTTAATTAAACGTATATGCCTTTGCATGCTGTATCCCATGATGGTAAGTAATGGAGCAAAATAACTCGAACTACTTGTAACGATAAATTTTGTGGTAATTTTTATTTGTAATCGTTGCATTTCTCAGGAAGTAATTTTTACTGGGAATCTACTTCGAAGCACGTTTGAGGAATCGCTACGGTGGAGTTATCGTCAAGATATGAGTAATCGTAAGTGAAAATTCGTCATTTTGACTTACTTGACTCACATATATTGAACGCTATCTACAGTGTAAATCTTGAGTGGAGTACACCTGGCAACTTCATGTTTCGGTCTCGGCTCTCACCCACACGGAGGGGTGACCACCCCACTACTGAGAGCGAATCTGCTTAATCACTTCTGAGAACTGGCGGAGGGTCAGAAGATACTTGAAAATGGCCACAACGCAAGTGGCGTGGGTACGATGTAAGAGTATGCGTCCTCGGCTTTTACGTAGGTAAATCCTTTCCCATTAGTCATCGGTGAACGTCGTGTGAATAGCATTGCTTGTAATCTACGCAAAGAATAGTGGAGTGATATGTAAAACCATTGTGGAAGATAGGCCCTTTCACTTCTCATATCTGCGAAATTATTTTTAAATAACTGGGATTCAAAGTTAGGAAAATATTTTTTCTAAGTGCAAGATATATTTTGGCAGCAAAATATTGTAGTCTGCGTAGACCACCGCCTTGAATCTGAGAAATTATATCACGGTAGAGCAAGATTCAATTAATTCAATATAGATTTTGTATTTTCTGAAGCACACTATAGATATTTTTTATTTAAGAAAATGACTCGCATAGCTCAAAAGTAAACTGAAAGTGTCGAAAAATGCCTCTGGAAAAAGAGTTAGTTAACTTATTATCTAAACAAGGAACTAACCTATTTTTTGTCTCTAAGCCTTTATCTCCTTTTCTCGCACTATTCGTATCGAATAATCATATAAATGTATTTTAGCCATCAAGATTTAGCTAGTTTAATTGTTATTGAGGCTTGATGCTAGTCTCCCTTTTATTGCTATTAGAGAGCTGCTTAATACTGGACCAGGCTTAGGTAATCCTCGTTGACATTAAATAAACGCGATAAAATATATATGCGAAAGTGAAGGCATTTATTCGCAAACACGACATAGTGGACTGACTGTGAGTATGCAGTGGGCAATATGTGTGACAAACAGTACTCTATTTTTGCGAATTTTCATTCCCTCCGTAAAGAAAAATAACATTTTCCGAGAAGCTAAAACACCTTGTAAACATTTTTAATCCTTCATAGATGAGGTTAATGTGACTCTCAATAACTCTCTTTCAATCCCCCGTTACGCGTAAATATCCTTTCAAACCGAATAGATTAATTTGAGCAGGCCATAAAATCATGGGTGCATAAGTAGAGATAGTGGGTAGAGTGCTGAGCTACTAAAAAAGGGAGGGCCCGGGTTCGATTCCGAGTGACGCCTCTGGGAACCCTCAGCTCAGCTCCCTCAGCTTCACCGAAGCGGTGAACCATTTTTCGGTTACCAGGCCTAGGAAATCGCAGGCGGGACAGGGAAAGGATCTGCCCCCCCTACCCTGATGTGTGAATTTCACACGCCGTATACGGCTTAGTACTGG
>LYUA01001030.1:265412-276844 GCA_002093875.1 Calopteryx splendens | reverse complement strand
CCCCCGGAGATCCGATTGGGGGGCTATTTTACCTCCGGATGTGAATTTAGTATTCGAAGAAGTCATAGTAATTAAACTGATCCTTACAACACCTATCGTAATCTTGGGGATTTTCATGCATCTCCTATCTTCGGGTTGATTACTGTGATTTTACTTTAAGGTTGTAGGGAGGGGCCTTAACCCTTGCAAATGTTCGCTTGTTGGCACCCGCTAGTTGGCACCGCTAATGCTAATGCGCGCTGCAGTCGCTTGATACTTCGCATTGCGGCTGTCATATACTATTTAATGAAAGCTGGCGAAGAAAGTTATTCAAGTTTGACAGTTGATCAATGTCGTAAATGATTATCATTTTATTGGTATTTAATGGTAGAAGTTTTTTCCTGAAATGTGGTCATCGAATTCATGACTTCCCGCAGTTCTAATACAAGGTGAAGTCATTTGTTTCTACACTGATATGTCATAAACAGCTGTTTTGATTGTTTACATTCTTGAATCCCTTTAAAAGACAATCTCTTTTAATCCTTGAGTTATTGCCTATTTTGTAGCGTATGTAAGGGTTCTATTATGTAGTAACTATTCGGAAGTCTGCAGTCAATTTTTCAATAAATGTATGCATACCTACTTCTCACAGTAGTCGAAGAAGCAGATGGAAGAAATACATTGTATGATCAAAGGGAAAACCAACCTTTTTATTTCACCTGTGCCTGATAGATAATTAACCTGCGTAAAATATTTTTCATTAAATCAGAATTTAAATTAGTTACTTGGGTTTATGGTCATAATGATTATAAGCTTCATTGTAAGGGCTCATTTGTTATTATTGCATTGGTCGACATGTCTGGTGTGGTATAAATCTTGCAATTCAGCTACAAATATCGGCAAACTTACTCGTTTCAAGTGCTTACTTCGTTTTTGTTTAGCTGCTTCGTTTTTTAGTTTATTATCTAACAGCACGAAATACTACAGTTGCACTAAGTGTCACCATTAAATAAGTATTTGCAAGGCCGTCATTCATGAATTGCGCTGTTTGGATTTGCACTAACTGTTGCTATAATATGACTTGTTGGTAGTATTTTGGGGCGGCCCACGCTAACTAGAGAACTCTTACTTATGCTTACAAGGGTAATCTTATTATAGATCGATGGGACTGCTTTTTTGCTGCAAATGTTGGACTAACACATTTGAAACTTATATAATATCTGTTATTTTATTTAGGCATGCATCGTTATGTTAGGAATTTAAGTGTACAAAATGGATTTTTCTGGCATTAGTCATTATGATCCAACTGTAGGCACCAACAGAGATGAAATACTTTGTGAGTATCTTCTTGTTTTAAATTGAAAATTTGTGAAAGATTAAAAAGTAATATAATTAATTTTGTATGATATTTATTGGCAGTATATGATGGAGATGGTTCACATTATGGAGGTGGAGATTTTGTTCCGGTCACAGAGCATTTTGTGGAGAATTTTACAGAGTCAGAATTCCAAGAGACTCATACAGTTCTTGCAGATGGCGGAGATCGATTTGGTGTTTCTGCTGTCGTGTTTGACCTTCAGGAAGAATTACTGTGGATGGGCAACCAAGGGGTATTCGAATGTTCTATTTATTCCTTATTTATTTCAAAGCTTTTGTTTCCTAAAAGTTGTGCAATTTTGTCTCCGATATGACAATGGAAAATGCATTTTGGGAGATAAGACGATAGTGCTGTAGTTCTAATTCAGCCAATATTCCCTAAATCATTGGTGCACCACCTTGTCAATGAAAATGGCGACGTTTTATAAGCTTTCTTCATATCGACCTCAATAATTCACTATATTAATCTCTTGAGGTAAGGCCAATTGACCTTACCTCAAGAGATTGATATATGAATAATATAATGAAAAATGTAGATCGCAAACAGAGTATCTTGTAATTGAAAATTGACCATACCTCAAGAGATTAATATACTATGCTAATTTTGACTAATGAAATAATATTAATTTATCATTTTGCAAAATCTCTATTAAAAAAAAAAATTATTTATGTCTTTATTTTGTGATTTCAGGGTCACTTGACATCCTATTATGGCTTGGGCATGCAGAAATACACATCTTTTCAAGTGCATGCAACTCAAGAAGTTCGCCAAATCCACCCATTTGAAACAGGCGTTCTTGCATTGAGCCAAAGTAGCCTGCGCTGTCAGATGAGAAGAGGAATTCCCATGTTTACATACAGGTCATAAGTCACGATTGGTCAAGTCACTACTGAATGCATGAGCTGTTACTGTTCCACCTGCACTAATTTATGTCCTTTTTCTTCTAATGTTTAGCTCTTAGCTTTGTGCTTCTGAGATTATAATTTTTTCCTCCAGGATTCATAGTGTAAATTATAATTTTAGAAATATTTTAAAAAAACCTTACAGTTTACTGTACTAAACATGCTTTCTTCTTCTTTTGAAATAATAGTTCTGAAACCATGGAGGACATGCAGTGCATGCTTCAAATATCCCCGACATCTCTCCTAATGGGTGGTCACCAAGACAAGTTGATTGAGTTTGACTTGGCCAAAGTAACAGAAACCAATGTGGTACGTATTTCTGCTTTGTAGTTATGCATTTTGCATGTGTTCTTTAAAAACATTGTTTTCCATTCCATCCACCCAGTGGTACAACTGCTGTATCCCACCCTAAACTAGTAAGATGAAAAGAAAGGAGAAATAAGAGAAACTGATTTTGCTAGAATACCATCCATCTGGTCCACGTTCTCATTTGTAATTGCATTTACAAAAATGTTTCTACCAGCTGCCCATATCCCACTGTACATTTTCATGGGCAGAGAATGGTAGTCAAAAAAAACTTTGTAGTGTGGTCAGGTTACCCCCAAATGTCAAGTGGAAATTTGCAAATTGATCTGGGTAGAAAAAAGATTTCCAAGAAATTTCAGATTTTGGAGCTCTTTTTGTTCTTAGGACGTTCTGGGAAACAGCCTGTAGGGCACTCCTTTACAAATTCGGGGACATCTCCATTGAGAACGTTGCTGGACATCCCCATTGAGGACAGGTATGTCCTGAATTGCATATTGTGCTATGACTTTATTTATGCAACATAATGTAAATTCTTACAGAGCTGATGTGACACACATAACTTTTATCTCATTCCTACAAGCTTGAAAATATAAAAATAAATGTAAAACTATGTTTATTTGATACTGGGAAAGTAGATAGATATTCTAAGATAGTACATAGCAAATTATATAAGTCCAGATATGTAAAACTGCATAATTTTTTCATTTCACTTGCTATCGTATTGTAAATGAAAATTTAAAAACTACTTTCTGCAAGTAGTCATTGACATTCATGACACCAGTGTCAATGGTTGAAATCAAGATAAAAATGAACTTGCCAAAGAAGCAATTTGTATTAGCAACTGACCTCTATACCTTTTTCCTTCATTTGCCAAATCTTTTGTGAGAAAAGCTACTGCATATTTTTGTTGTTTCTATACTAAATATTGCACCTAAGCTGTGAGAGTGAAAATTTTCTTTAACTTTTCATTCGAAGTAAGTTAGCATTTGCTAGTAATGTTATTGAATATAGATTTATATATGGATCATGTGATTGCGAGTTGAAGCCTCTTTGATCAACATGATAAAATGTATAATAATAGGAAAAAATGATAAATATTCCTTTAATAAGTATATATTTTTTTGGGAAAAGATGAGGATAGTTCCTAGAAAATACTACAGTTGAGATTGATGAGTCACAGAGATATGAAAAGCAATAATCCTAGTTTAAACATAGCTTCTTGCCTTCATTCTTTTGTTAATATCATGTATATTAATAACATTGTTTATAATGATAATAGTCTGTATGTATCTTACATTTTTAAATATTTTATATCCATTTTATGATGCCTATTGGTTACTGCTGAGGCATATTTGTTTTATAAGATGTCAATTGAGAAGACTTGCTTTAACTCAAGGGCATATATAGCCCAATGAGATACCAAATGAAGCCATAGGTAGTTCTGCTTTATGATATCTTTATCATACAGAAGTATTTGCTACCAAAAATTCTCCTGAAGAAAGGGGAACTACTCTTAAAAAGTACGCAATTGGAAAATTTTCATTGTGTATACAGAAAATTCATTGTAAGTGTTAGTTCCATTCCACATTCTTTGGATTATAAAAATTGTATCATTTGGTGAAAAATGACTTCCAGAATTGCATTTCAATAATCCCAAGTTGAAATTACAGGGGGCTTGGTAGCCTAGTGGATGGAGTGTTCTGCTACTGATCGGAAGGTCTGGGTTTGATTCACCCAGACCCATTGAAGCTATGTGATTTTTCAGACAACACATCTTTCTGGCAAACGTCTGGTGGCTTAGGGAAAGGAACTGGCCTCCCTTGCCTGAAGTGTGAATGACACTTGTCATAGCACTTATAATTGACTTACTTGATACTTGACCCTCACCTATCCAACCAACCTTCATGTTGATTACTGTGGTTTTTTTTCTGGTATAAAGTATTGAATTAAGCGTGAATAACTATTATGCAAATAATTTTTTTCCCCTAGAGGAGTGTTGGGGAGAATGGGTGTGCTATTTTACGCCAGCAAATTAGTGGAGGGCGATACATTTGCTGTGGTGACCCAGCTGGGAGAGTGCACTTGAGAGACCCGTATACACTTAGAGTGGAGCAAACTCTTGAGGCCCACTCCGGAAGTCTTTCAGATTTGGATATCCATGCCAACATGCTGGTCACGTGTGGTTTCTCCAGTCGGTGAGCCTAATGCTTAGTTTCTTGAGCAAGTAAAAATCAGAATTGTTACACAATCATGTATAAACTGTACTATCTCAGGCTTCATTTCGTGGATGTTTTAATATCCATTGAAAAGGAAGAAAAATCACACACACACCATATGCATACCCACTGTAAGGAAGTGAGCAAGCAAACTCCTTCCACTCATCAATTATCACTTCCTAATGTTACATTGTCCTGCCTCCTTCCATCCCTTTCCCCCCTCCCTCCCATAACTTCGCCCAGCAATCTTGCACTGCAGATTATTTGCACAGCCTGTGTGAAAGGCCACTTGACTACTTGAGGTCAAACATTGTATTGCTCCTTCCCCCTTGTATTTCGTGGTAAATACCCCAACTGAATGTTTCAACCTTGCACCTGATGATGCCATCAAACAGTAAAACATTGCACCCTTAAATATTCTGTGGAATAGTATGACTGTTCTATTTTTTCATTGCAAACTGCAACTTTTGAAAACCTGCATTCAGTTAGATGTCCATATAAAAATTATCGTTTTACCATAACTATACCATGTAAAAATTTTGTTTTTCACTTTGAAGGATCATTTTCACATCTCAGACAGAAGTTTTATGGTCACTTTGTGACTACTGCTTCTATAGCTTTAGTGAAATTATGTCATTAGCAAATGCCATATGATTTTTCTTCTCTTACTTGTGTGTAAAATTAAGGGTATTTCCAGTTTATTCCTCAGGATGATACATTCAATGCTCGATTGTAAATGTCTCATGTATGAGGGTGAGGGGATTTCCCTCCCATACACTCTTATTTTTTGTTTGGTTGTGTTCATAAAATACCACCCCTGCTGGGATGGTAGTCCTACCACCCATGAAAAAAGTGTCAATGGAGGCAAAAAATGCTAAAAAGAAATTAGAGGTGAGTGCTTGGTGTCAGTGATTTATCACTCTGGAAGTTATCTGTCACATCAGTTATAAGGTGTGTGGAACTTGATAACTAAAACATATTGTGTAACTCAGCAAGTTTGTTTTTATTTTTCATGGTAGAGTTAGGGCAAAAATGTAAATTCAGGATGTCATTCAGAAATTAAAATTCTGAATTCTTTGCTGGAACAAAATGATTATTCAGCTTATAATTTATTGCTTTCAGGTTGAGTAATAACCATGGTGAGATTTTTTCTTGGCCTCTGTTTGATTTACCTTTCCTCATTGCACTAAAAAATGAAAACTCTCAGTCTATGTTGTCGTTGTTTTGTGTCATCATCGTTTTCTTAGAACTGAAGTTAATGTTTTTTCACAAATTTGTTATTTCCAATCATTTGTGTTTCTCAAATCTGCTAACTGCCTTAAAAACTCGTTTTTCGCATGAATTCTTTAAGTTTGAAATGATCTTTGAGAGGCTTTTCTTTTCATACAATGGCTTCTGCACTATCACTCTCTAGGAAGCCATAAATCTATTATTATTTTAAGAGAAAAATGAAATTGATTGGTGTTTCATTTCAGTAATAGGCATGGTGTGATGGCAGTGGACCGTTTTATGAATGCATTTGACCTCAGGATGATGCGAGCTATGACACCAATCACCTTGGCATTGGATCCACTTCTACTTCGATTCTTACCTCTATTTTCCTCAAGAGTTGCTATTGTTTCAAATTTGGGGCAAGTTCAGTTGGTTGACACTGCCGCTCTCACCCAGCCTGGTGATATGTGTGTTTTTCAGGTCTGTATTGACACTATATTTAGTGTTCTTTAGCCTGTAACCTGTTATTAAGTTGGAAGTGAAGTGGAAAATTTGTTTTTCAGAAAAATGTTTAATTATGATTTTTAAATGACTTTCAGACTTAGCTTATTTGGACACTTTTATTGAACACAGAATTTGAATTACTTAGCTTGATTTATGAACATTTCTTTTCCAATGAAATCAATCACTCCTTGCTTGAATGCAACATCATACATAGCAGAATCTGTGTTGTTTTGAGCCATGAAATCTCGACATACAATGTCAAAGAACACATCTTCCTGGGAAGTTTTAGACGGAGAGCATTTTTCAAAAACATGCATGGAGAGTGCCCCTTCGAATACAGAAAATGTATTCAAGTCATTTATTTCACTCTGAAGAGTAATACCACATTTCACATGATATAACATAGAGTGATCTATTATAAGTTACTGTTCAGTGATAGAGCACTATGTAACTGTTTTTATTTATCATTTTCTTCGATTTATTTTTTTGTGTATATTTCATAAAGTTAGTTGGTTGGTTTACTTTATTTAAGCCTTCATTTTTTTGTTTCAGGTCAATACTGGTGGAGCAATGTGCCTAACATTTGATGTGTCATCCTCATGTCAGTGTTTAGCCTTTGGGGATGGTGGTGGCTCAGTTCATTTGTTCAACTCGGGTGGAGCACATGCATCTTTTAATTCATTCTCACAGGAAACGGAATTTGCTGATCCCGTTGAAAGCATTCCTCCAATTAGCATTCTGGATGAAAATATGGCCCTCTCTACTGTTCCATTCCCTCTCTGTTCCACTGGGGCACTGCTTTCAGACTGGCCTGAGAGGTTTTGTAAACCAACATTCAGGTGACTTTCATCTATAGTTATTTATTTTAAACTATAGCTCTAGAATTGACCACATGTTACCAAGGGCATCCTCCTAGAAAATGTCTCCTTGGTAAGGGTATTGAAATGTGTCACTTAGGTTACTTTTCAAGAATTTCCCACAATTTCTATGAATCATAATGATAATTGTACTTCAAATTTTTATTTTTACCGGGGACTTTTTAATCTCAATTTATTGCACCCGCTTGTATGAACAGTGTTTATGTTTGCTAATTTATAATAAACATCTGAGGTATTTAATTTGTAAGACATCGTAATTCACTTTACAAATATTTTTTCTTTCAACCTCAATTATACTTAAACCTCTATTTCACCTATTTTTTCACTGGTCCCCTGAAAAAAAATTTAAATTTGAGGTATCTGTATGTCCTTTAAACTCACACTTTCAATCTTTACAGGCTTAAAAAATGCTTATATTTTATAATCATGCTTATGCTTATATTTTATAATCAGAGGTAAAATTGATTTAAAATTTCATTTACCATATGTACTTTTTTTTAATAATTAGGTGCTTTGTGGAGTAGGTTACTATGAACAGGGATCTGTAAAAAAGCAGCAAACTCTAAATATTGCAACTGTATTTTTTGTGGCAAGTTATGAATTTACTATTGCTTATGAATTTTTTTCTGAAATGCCCCCCTAAGTTCTCCTATTGGGTTCACTGGTGAGGGGATTCAACTTTATGCATAGCATCATGTAGGCACAAGAAAAGGGATGGGGTTCTTCTTTTACACATGTGCCCAGTTCAGCACTCATCACCCCCTTCACTCCTAATGGCCGGTAGCTTGGTTGCTATCCAAAAAAGAATTACGGACACATATGGTCTGTGACATGATAATAAGAGAGTTTGTATAGGGATAATAAGACTACAAGACGAACATTGAAATTTGACATCATGAACAATATTTTTTTATATTCATTACATAATTATATTCTCTACATCATCCTCCATCTCAAGAAGTTTCCCATTCACTGACCCCTCTCCCTCAGGCAGCTATGCAGAAATGAACACAAGACGTATCAACTCCTGCCTCTTGACTTTGTTATTCACATAATGTTTTTTTTTCCTAAGCTGCTACATTTTATTAAATTACCCTCCGCATTTCTCCCCATTTTATCCCAGGAAGAAGGTTAGCACTAAGAGGGTTAAAGAAGAATGAAAATTACAGATTTGTTATTTAAAGTATTGTGCTTTATAGGAAAGAAATGTTCCCTCACAGACTTCTCTATTTTCAGGAGAACTCCTGTTGTTGATCCGCAAATTCTTCAAACAATGAAAATGGTTGGCACTGTTGGATATGCTCCAAATCCTGGAAATCGAAAAAGAAACCAAGTGAGTCCTATATTCCCTATTTGTTTTATACTATAAGTGGTACTATGTGAAACACCTAGGCTAGGAAAAGAGTTTTGTATTGAATTAAAGTGATCATTAAATAGTATGAAAACAATGATAGCACATATCCTCAATGCTGTCACAGTAGAGCATCCGTTAGTGCAGATATATGATCCCAGTCTTTAATTGCAAAAAAATCGTGCATGAGTTTGTTGATGGACTACCCAACCAAAGAGCTAATACCAAATAAATTTGTGATAAAGTAATGGGTGTACATAGGTAAATTTCCCCATTCATCTCACTTTAGTATACATATACCTGGCATAACAGATAAAAGATTATGAAGAAAAGTTCCTTCAAAATTCCATGATGTTGATTTAAAATTTTCATCTGTCAATAGGTGTGGAAATTAAAATTCAGAAGATAGACACGAACATGATGTTTTCAAAATCGTAGATTTTTTTCTCTTTGACAAACATTTTTGTGAGAGTTTATTTTATTCATTGTAGTGTTGTAAGTAATGCTTTAAACTACCATTACTCTTTTCCTGAAGAGTGTATATGCCCACTGTTTCCATGATGTAGAGGAAGTGGAAGAGGCATGCAGAAAGATTGAAGGAATAATGAAGGAAGGAGGTAAGGGCTGCTGTCACATCGTTATGTGGGACTGTAATGCTAGTGTTGGAGGAGAAGAGATTGAGGGAGTAGTGGGGAAGTTTTGGTCCAGGACAAGGAAATGAGAGAGGTGAAAGATTTATTGAATTTTGTAAGGAAAAGAAAATGCTGATTACCAGCATGTGGTTAGAGAACCAGAGGAGAAGGCTATACATTTGGAAGTCACCAGGAGATCACTATCGATAGCAAATTGTCTTTATATTGGAAGAAGAAAGATATAGAAATGAAGTGAAGAAAGCCACTGTAGCACCTGTAGCTGACATTAACAGCGGCCATGTACTTTTACTGGCAGTGCTGGAAGTTAGGCTGAAGAGGGTAGAGGTAGCGGCATCCGTTAATATATGGGATTTGGAAAGATTGAAGGCCTTGGACCAAAATGAAGTAGGGTTAAGGATATAAAAAGAAATGAGAAGCTTAAAACATTAGAGGTGGAAGACAAAGTGGAAAAGGATAAATCAATGCTTAAAAATATTTAGTGAAAAACATTTGGGATACAGGAAAGGAATGAGTGTGAAAAAGCCATGGGTTACTCAAAGTATGATAGATAAAATAGAGTAAAGAAGAAAGATCAAAAGACAGAACACTGAAGAAGGTAGGAGAAACTACAGAAAAATTAATATGGAATTGAGAAAAGAAACTGATAAGTCTAGAAAAGAGTGGTTGAAGGAGATAGATATGTGGTTGGATAAAATGGGAAGGGATAAGTATACAAAAAGTAAGAAATATGGATCTAGATAGAGGGAAGGGAATGATGCATTGTAATGAGATAGAGGACAAGCAAGGAAGAGCGCTAAGCAAAGAAAAGGAAGTTATAGACAGATGGAGGAAGTATATGGAAGAGCTGTATAGAGGAAAAGGGAAGCCAGAAGATCTAGAAATTGAAATGGAAGGAGAGGTAGAAATAGACATCAGGAAAAGAAGTATAATGGTAGAGGGATTAGGAGTGGTTATGCAGGATATGAAGAATGAAAAAGCAGCTGGGATAGACAAGACCCCAGTGGAATTACTAAACTGCTTTCTAGGAGGAGGACTGGAAGAATTGACATCATTTTACAACATTATATACAAGGGTGGGCAATGCCCTGAAGACCTCTTAAGAACTGAAATGATTCCTATGCCTAAGAAAACTATGGCATGTGATGAGCATAGAACGATCATATTGATATGAAAGGCGTGACTTTTCCACATAAGAGTTTCCACATAATTTTTTTTCTCGTCACCTAGGTTTCATTGAAGTTCAACATCATCAGGAATACCTACTATGTTAAACTTAAGTGAAACCTAGGTCATGTGTAATAAATTTATGTGGAAAAACTAAGTGATGCCTTTCATTTCAACAAAGTTTCACACGATACTGTGAACTTTATTCAACCATCAGTTTGGTCATTCGTGCAGCGAAAATACTCTTTAAAGTGATTAATAGGAGAATGATCAGGATAATGGAAGAGAATATGGCAGAATAGTAGTTTGCTTTCAGAAGAGGAAGGGTACTAGTAATGCAATTGGAATGGTAAAATTCATTGTGGAAAGATGTCTGGATAAAGATAGAGGAGTTTACCTTTACTTCATAGACTTGGAAAAGGCCTTTCATGGTGCCATATGGGAAAACTTCTAGAGGTATTAAAAAGGAAGGGAGTTCTTTGGAGAGGAAGAAGACTGATAAGCAGACTGTGTATGGAATAGAGCGTAACTTGTGGCATTTTTTCCTCTCTCTCTTGTTTTCCCCCTTCTTCAGACATAGCCTTCTCGGACTTAACCAAAGGATTTCGGCCATCGGTAGTGCTGGAAAGCACCTTCGGTAATTGTACAATGTGGAAACTTAGTCATCGAGGGCAGAGGTCAAGCATGGTTTGGAGGTTTTTAAGATGTGAGTGTGGAGGACAGGGTGTTTACCAACCGGGAAATCCGGGAAAAATCCGTGAATTTCACTTGACCGGGAAAAAAACCGGGATTTTAGTTTCAAGTCAGGAATTTTATGCTGCTTATTATTTTTACTTTTAGTGTAGTATCGTTATTGATATAACAAGTGTTGACCTTGCCGCTGCAACAC
>LYUA01001030.1:246125-259027 GCA_002093875.1 Calopteryx splendens | reverse complement strand
AAAGTTGTTTAACTGGCGATTTGTGCCTTTCCAAAGGACTACAATGTCATCAACATATCGATGCCAATATAAAATGGAGTTTAAAAGGTTATTCCTGGAGTTAAATAAATTGTGTTCAAACCGGTCCATAAAAATTTCTAACAATGGGATCACCGATCTCTCCCCTGCTTGCAGAAATAAAAATACATGATTCAGAATAATATAACCACAGGGATCACATACAGCATGGTCATGGTTTTGGTTGTAGCAATGTAGCATGGATTTTGTCAGCAAATTAATGTCAGTTTTCTCTGCAATGTGGTAGACTTCAGGGAGACACCATGTCCAACTTGTCTCGCTTGCGTTACGGATGGAATAATTCATGCCAGAATACCTTGATACCCTAATACTGCCAGTATCGAGCTGGTACCGACAAAATTTTCCTGGTATATATGAAGGTATGCAATCTTTGCAAGAAAGATGAAAACCATTTAACCATATTTGCAGTGAAGTGGTTATTTGAAGTTATTGTAATCCATCTTAACTACTTGAGTTTTTGGTTGTATTTTTCATTTAGTTTGTAATAACTTTGTTACTTATTGAAACTAATTTTCAGAATAACAGGTCACTCACTACATTTACTATTTTTACATGAGCCATTTGTTCCAATTTCTTTGGCTGTGCGATGTCAGAATTTTGATTTTGCAATATGACATTAGTGAAATGTTGACCCTTCTTTGATATGTCACTGTCGCTATTTTAAATGTCAGCAATGTTGAGGATGACATCGATGTCGAAATCAATACCAATGTTTACTACAGTGTTAATAAACATCAACATCCAGGTTTGAAGTAGACCCCCGTTTGGGGATACATATGCTATTCACACAGTTTGTTGAAGTAAAATTCTTTTATAATGAGTTCGGACACTTGTCACAAATATTCTTGTGCCAAATTCAGAAATGTGGTATTAAGGGGTGCTATGGCTCCTGTAAAACATCTGTGACACTCGTATGGTGAAGAATTAAAGTTTAACTAATTCTTTCTCAAGTGTTTCATGGCTCCTGGTCTCTCAATATCCATGTTGATGGCTTGAATATCCATTACATTAAAAAATGTATTATTCTGCGAGTATTTAGAAGACAAACCATGATGCTTATTCCTTTATTTCCCTTGATATTTTTATATGTATTGTAATGTTCCATTTAATTATGACGTGCCTTCTACATTGTATTTATTCAATCCTTGTCTTTGGGCGAATGAATAATTATTATTAACATCAGCTTCTCTATGGATATCAATATTGCCCTCGACATCAGTATTGACATCAATATCAATATTGATGGTTTACCTTAAGTCAGTATCGACAGGTCAACATCAAAATTATTGTCTACCTCTACTCAATATATTGTGATGTTGCACAGTTCTACCTATCCTTACACACTTAATTTTTGGGTGCCTAAGTAAAAAAATAAGTACTCAATGTGCACCCGGAGCAACTTTCAGGGTAATATGTGGATATAGATACACATTTACTATGCATTAAATAACATTGCCAGCCTGGATTGTTACTATTTGATGACTTTTACATTTTTCCTTGTCAATACTGCATGGTTCAGATTCAGTTTTGTCTAGATGAAGGGCTCACTTGAGTGTGGGGCACTGTGCCAAAGTACTGGCTGCACCACCCTTGTACTAACCCTGGTAGGTTTTCTAATTTGTCAATCTATTAAAACAATTGCCAAGTATGGGCTATAATGTATGTATGATGGGTGTAAAGGGTTGTATTCTAAGCCTATGAAATGTGACCTATGTGGGGGGAAACAAGTTAGTTCACTTTTCACTTTGGTTCACTAATGTCTTACATTTCATTGTAGAGCTGGAATAGGTTCATACTTCATCAGATGCATTTTGAAATCCTGGAAGAGAGGAAGAGGAAGCAGTATGAAACCCAGCAAATGTACTTACGGACTGAATCTCCTGTTCTACCAGATCAATTTGTATACAAAGAAAAAGATTTTCCCTCAATATCTGGTGACCAGCAGCACAAACCTGATAAACTTAGCACAGATGAAGATAAAGAAAATGGATCGGATGAACGTATGAATTTCATTAATGTACTATGTTCACTGTTCATGCAACTTGATCGTCTTTAGTTCTTACTTTCTCCGTAAACATTCCCTGCTTTTTAACAGGGTTTAATTCATCGAAAATGTATCATTAAGTAAACTGTCATTAAATGAGTGATCATTTGACATTTTATTTAATGATAAGATGATGGCTGTATTCTTAACAAATTGGTACGCACTGATATGGATTTCAATAAAAATATTTCATAGCATCTTGGAGCATGGACAACAGTTTAATGGCAGTCATTAAATTAATTATGCATGTAATAAATAAATTTACTCAGTTGTCAGTTGGAGAAGACTTTTTTCACTCATTCCAAGCAAATTTTTACTCTGGTTTAGGAGATAACATTAATGTGTCTGCAACATAGATTGCATGACGTAAAGCGTGGAGTCCAGAAACATTATGTGAAACTGCATAATAAGTTTAAAATTCATTTGATTGTTTATGCAATCTTTTATCATGGAATTATGTTGGCTTAATGAAATATTAATGAAAACCGAAGGCTTACTCAGCTTCCTTGCATGAACGAGATTGCACTAACCTGTATACAATATTTTCGCTAAAAATAACTTAAAGGAAAAATGTATAACATATCCTATGTCTATTATCCATCAATAGGTCTCGCATATCAAGTAACCGTGGGTGAATTGACTTGATAATTTTTGTTAAATTCCATCTTGTGCCTCGTGCTTCATTTTTTTGTAGTTTTTTCCTCTTTTAATATTTGTACCTCTCTCCCATTTAATCTTCCCTCCCATAATCATCTTCTGTTGGCTGTGTCTCCTAATATATAACCAGATAAAAATGCTGGGTTTTAGCGATGAATTATTATTAGTGGAAATCCAGAGTTAGGGTATTTTTTTTGTTCCATATTAATTTTGTAAAACAGAAATATTTTGAATAATTATTTTTTTTACCAAAAAGGGTGGAGTATTGAGGGAACCCTGGCAACTGCCCTACTACCATGGCCTAGGGGCACTGGAAAAGTAAAAATAGCTTGTTTAATTTTATTTTCACGTATTCAGAGTATATTTTTTTCAGGGAGAGTCAGTTTGGTAATGGAAGGGATTTAGGTTATTTGAGTCAGGGCAACATCTGTTTTCATTTTAGTCGAAGGATTTCCAAAAGGGATAGACTCATTGCTGTCTTCAAAAGCCCAATTGGGAGGTAATCTTGAGTTTTCTCATTAGTACAGACTTCATGTAATATCTCTGTCCTTTTGATGTTGTTCTTCTATCATTAGAGTGTCTCAAGGGTCATCTCAATGCATGGGCATACTAGGTAGTTGACCAGGGGCCCCACAAGCACAGATTTCTCCAGGCTAGGCTCAGATTATATTGTTTAAATTTTTGTATTGATTAAGCTTTGCTGCACAGCATGTTTTTTTTTTAATTTTTAAACACTGATTTTGTTGGAAGTACTAATACAATAAATATAAGTTTAATTTCATTGACTATTTACATTTTTATTTATGTGAGTTGGGTCATAGGTAAGAGCCCCAGTGCACTACTTTTCCCAGGGGCCTATAATGCTGTTGAAACACTCCTTAGTATTTCCCAATGCATATGTGCAAATAATAAGATGAATATGGCTTGGATAATAGATAGCACATGTATGAGTTTGTAAAAGATTACTGCTCTGGGCTTATAACTTTTTCAGAGCTGGTCTGTTGATAATTGTTCTAATTTAAAAGTTTAATAGATAAGGAGCAAAAAATATTCCTGATCCATTCATCAAGTCATACCATGGTCCTTGTTCATGTATATTCTGCATTATTTTATGTTTTTGGTACCTAGAAATTATCCAGTCAGAGAAAGGAGAAGCAGTCACCATGTAAATGTTTACAATCATTCAGTTTTATTTTTCAATTGAAAGGAATAGGCCACCATATTGTACAAAACTTTGCAAATAGCTATTTTATCATTTTATTTTCTTTCAAATACAGTACATTGTGCATGTGGGGTTATGAACTGATTTTTTAATATTACTGTGGCAAAAAAGAGTAGCCTGAGATCAAGTGTAATGAGTTATAACCGTATTAGATTTCACATTCTTTATAGATGTGTTTTTATAATCTTGCAGCCGGATATTATAACTTAGCTTATAATAGAAACTGCAATTGAATTTCTCATTAAGTTACATAAAACATTATTTTTTTCTTTTTACCAGGTAAAAAAGGAAAAGAAAAGCCAGAAATAGGAGAAGAGAATCCCAATGAAGAAACTGACATAAGCAGACTGTTTGGAACAAGACTTAAAAATATAAATAAATGCCTTAAATGTGGAAAGGAAGTTATTAAAGAATCTTCCCTATTACTATGCAACCTTATATATCCTGATCTGTCATCAGGTAATTCCATTTCTGAAATTCAAAATATATTCTTTTTCAGTTGATTTAATTCTAAAAAAATTAATGACACAATTGTGTCTCGTTTCTTGTGAATTAATGAATCCCAACTTCTCAATAAGCTTAATGCCTACGAATGAAAAAAGTGACTGAATATTAGCAACTCCATATCTGTAATTACACACACTACAAGGAAAAAGCCTATAGCCTGTTAAATTTTCTTCCACTCTAACATTTCAGTATAAAAAGGCAATTGGACTTTAATTGGGGGCATGTTTTATGTAATAAAAAATATTTATTGGTCATTTTGTTACGGGAACAACCTTTGATTTAGAAAGAAAAAAATGGGGTAATCTCAGTTCTGACTGAGCTGTCAGGGTGGAGCATTGGACTATGACTTTCAAATCATAGAGTTGAAATGAGCTAGAGGATAATGGTTTCATGCATTGGAGGGGAAATGTCTTTTAATGGAAAGTTAAGAGTTGACTGTGATGAAAACCATTTCTTTTGCACTTTTTCTTTTCATACAATTGCCCTTCAAGCGTTAAATATTTAATGTCTCATTTAATGGTCAAAATGAATGTTGCAACTTCCAAATTATGTTAAAAACAATATAAACAGTATGGAGCAGAATATTTGTGCCATAAAAGACTGCTACAGTCATGTTCATTTTAGAAATTACACATTCTACAAACATTACTGAGAAATGGTTAGTGGATATTTTGTTGTATTTTTAGACTTAAAATATGTGTTTGCCACATGCGATAAGCAAAAAATGTCATAAGTGTTCTATGGTTTAGAAGAAAAACTTTTTTAAACATTCAAACCATTTTGTCATATACTTCATGTGTTTCAAAATATCTTATCAAGAACTTCAAAACAATATCAAACACAGTCATGTTATTCTCAGGTTTGCTGAGATAGACTTGGTGAAACACTGAGGCACACTAGGAAATATTGCACCATTTCCCATGCCTGTGTGGAGGGATGGGAGTGTTGCACACATGATTTATTATGCATTACTCCAATTTACTCTTAATGAATATGCTCATTACTGTGCAGGTCATAGTTTTAATGATATAATGATTTCATTTGGGAACTACTTTTGTCAAAGGCATACAAATCAAAAACTATTCTTATAAATTATACCAAGGATAGCTAGCATGTGTCAGTATATGTGTAAATTTTGCATATTGTTATATTGCAACCAGAGGTGGCTAAGGTGGTCATAATTAGGCATGTTGTATCCCTGGTTAAGACATTCAATTTCTAAGAAGGGATTATGATACATTAATGGGGGTGTAATGGATTATCTTCCAAAGTTTCTTTAGTTGCTTTTGTATAGTAAACTACCATCTCTAAATAGTCATCTATCATACAATTTTGATGGGTGCATATTGTAAATTCTGTTTATCCTTTTTCAGGAAAAAATAACAAGGAATACAATTTCTCTGATATACTTCATCAAAGTCTGTGCCCAGAACAGACTACACCTGCATGGTGTGAGCACTGCTCCAGATATCAACCCACACATCAGTCAAGAAGAATACAAGCTCTTCCAAATGTCCTTGTCAATAACTGTGGTATGGAGAGTCAGAAGGTGAGTCAACTTAATAGCCATCAAGAAATTAAGATTAATTCAGCTTAGTTTTCAGGGTTGAATTTTAATACCAATAAAATGGTAAATTAAACCCAAAAACACATTTATTTAAAATAATTCACTCCAGATGATCTAGTTGGTTATACATAGGTACATAAATTGAATTGTGCATTGCACATTTGGTTAAAACCTACAGGGGAAAACAACCAACGAGACAAGTTAAATAATTTCATTGGATGCTTTGCAACTTAATATTATTACATGAATACATCTTGGCTTCTTGTGATCGATAATATGTGATCTTGTATCGACTGACTCCAATGGTGCCGGCAAACTTCCCGCCCAGTACAGTGAAGCAAAACTCACATCAAACTTCTCAAATGTATCATTATAGCATTTAAGATGACTGACAGACCAGCAGTAGCCAATATCTAGCTCATGATTCTGCTGAATCAAATTATGTAGCATTGTCGTTGTAATGTACACAATTGAAATCTCAGGTATCAGCATGAAAAATTACTAACCTGAAAGTCTGAGTGATTGCAGACTTAGAACTCATAAGACTTATCTAAATAAAATGGGAAAAAGTGTTGAACAAACAAAAAATATAATTTCCTAGTGTCTATTGATAGAAGTTAAAAAGCTAATTACTTCCCTTATATCTGTAGTCTTTCATTATCTTCCTGAAATCAGAGTATATGTTACTTAGCCATGAAATAGCAGGTTCTCATATAATGAGAATTGGGAACAGGGAACTCAAGTTCATCAACTGTCACAATATCATAATGGTGTGGAGTAGAAGAGGGGTAGGGGAAGCTTTTGTCCATGAATGTAACTTAGCATATGAGATTGACTTCTGCGCTGCCTGTCCTGGTTTTGAGAACCTTTATCCTCCCTCTGTTCTGCCCGCAGTCTTGCCTAAAGCAATGACTCAAGGATAGCTGACTTAGTAGAAAAACATTGGTGATAGCAGTGGATGAATCCCACTCTTCTATGCCTTTCCCACCTACTTTCCTCTCTGTTAAGCCAGCTGATTGAATTCTCCCATGTTGCAGAATTTTTATGGAAAGATCAGGGGACTATTTGTTAACTTTCAATGCTTTCATCTATCTCACAAACATCCATGCCTCGCTATTTTGACCAAGATTGCAGCAAATTGCTTCATTAAAAGTGAGCGGTATTTTTAGTGGCAGAGGGTGACAGTATTCCCTCATGTGGGCTGCTTCTTAAGGTTTGTGTAAGACATCTTTCTCAGACACAACAGTTAGGACTGGAGAGAGCAAATGCATCATACCTTGCAGCAATTCGTGTGATTTTGCTTGTTCTGAGTGAAGATAGGGCAAGCGATCAAATCCCTTAGTGTGCAAATTTGTCACATGATACTAATGCATATTTTTTACCAGAATTCTTCATGGCATAGATGCAGTAATTATTACACTCATAAAATTGTTTACCAGCATGAAATTTTCAAGGATGTGCACAATCAGAATGTGATTATTCAATCATAAAGAGAGCCATAAGCTTCTTAACATAGCACATCATTAAGTGTATATATTGCAGTGTGAATCAATAATAGAGTGGAAACCCACTGTAATGGTTTCCTACTGGCATGCTCACTTTACTATGGGGCAGTAAGCTATTGTGGCTTTTAACAAATATCAGTAATTCCTTTGGTGTAAAACTAATGTGTATGTAATAGTAATAATGTAAGACTTTCTTCATTTTGACTCAATGCATACTTGTGTATTAATTATTTTAAGTAATAAAACTCTTTTAATGACAATTTTTTGAAGGACAAAACTTTCTGGCAGACTCAAATGGATTTACTTGTTCAGAAAGCTCAACAAAACAGTAGCAGTAATGATGACCAAGCAAATTCAAATATTAAGCAGTGCCGTTATGGTGCCAACTGTACAAGAGCTGGTTGCCGTTTTAGGCACTCAGGGAGAACAGGTGATCAATTCACTTTGAATTTTTATTTTATCCAAAAATCCTTTCATGAAAATTGAATTTTATTGCCATCTTATTAAAACTGGAAATTTTGTTGCTTCACATTCTGGTATACATCCTTAAACCAAAATCCAATAATAGAGAAACTACTGAAATATGTATTGTGTGATACTTGGGACAAACCTTTTACTGTTACATGCCAGTTTATGGTAGTGGAAAGTGAATATATTTTCAGTGGAAATTGTCATGGAAAATGACCAGAGTATGTGGGCATTTACCTACTAAATTATTTGAGAAATAAGTGGGGATTGAATTGGTCTTCAAGAAAATACCAAATGTGTGAAAATGGAACTCCAGTTGCGTCAATTTTGTCGATACACATTTTTCATTATAAATGAAAATGTGAAAAAAATGAATATTCTCAAAAATCTGTTTCATTTTTAAAATTATTTTCTTTGCGGAAGGGCCAAATGTTCAAAGTTTGCAAGCACCACTTTCCCATTGCACAAACAGGCATCGCATTTTTTTTCCTGGTTTGCAGCACCCCTTGCAATGTGTAATGCATGCAACATGGACTAAAAAATAATTTAAGTCCCGATTACTTTTGTGAATTACCAAAATATCTGAAATTAAAAAAATAAGCTGTTTCAACCTGTAGTGTAGCCTCAGACAAATAACTAGTTAACTTAAATTTTTTATTATTTATGACTTATAACCAAATTGAAGCCTTTTTCTTTTTTCATTTGATTACTCTTCAGAAACCAAGATGGCATCAAGTTCCCATCTATACTACACAAACTCCTGGCTGCCTCTACACATTCAGATTGATTTATTGGAGGGTGGGTCCTTGAGGATTAAAAAAATTGATGCACCTCTAAATGTTAACAGCAAAGCGAAACCAGATGAACCGAAGGTAAGAACTCTTTATTTTTTTCTTTTCAAATTTCTAAATCAATTTAAAAAATTGATTTCTTTCTTGTGACAAGTGGAATATTCAATTTACTTTTTCACATTTATTATTTTGTTCTAATCTTGGGAGAATTGATGAGTTTTTGAATTTTCTCTTCTTATTTATGTAATTTTTAATGCAGAAGGCACACACATCTTATTATTTTTCTTCCTAATCTTAATTTCCTGTATTAAATGAAGATGAGTTTGTATTGGCTGAGAAGCTGTGCATTACTTTCCACCTTACTTCTCTAGAACAAAAATAATTTCTGAAGGATCCAGATTCATGAGAATTGATATACTATCAACATATTTCAGTGTAAGTATGCAGTTAGCACAAAGCAAGATTCCTTTAGTAATTGAGTGAAATTTGGAAGCTAAATCTTGGTGTAACAATGCTCTAATGTCTTTCTACCTTTTGATGGCATATCAAGATGAGCCAAAAAATTAAATTTACATGTATCCATAGTTATTTGGTTGCAACTTGAGTGAAAAATCCTAAAGCCCAATAAATAAAAAAGTCGTAAAAATATATCAAGATATGCAGCATTTTCCTGTCAGTATTTATTCCACAAGGAAAGCATCGAATCTTGTTGAATAAAGTTCTATTTTTAATCAATGGTGTTTCAGGCTCAATTTTGAAATCATATCTTGACGAGAGAATAAAAAATTTGTTTCCTCAAAAAATCTCCATTTCAATGAATCACGTGTTTACTTCAAGAGTCAGCTGAACAGACCAGTGATCTAACATGAGTCACCTCAGAGACCAGAGGTGGGATCTGGATATCTGAATTTTGATAAATCATATTAGAATCTGGTTACAAAGGCATCTTATAGGACAGGCATTGAGGCATTTTAGTAATTTATATCTCACATATGAAGATAGTTTTATTTTTTACATACCTAGCAAACATGTTAAGAGCAGCAGTCAAGAGAGTTTTCACTCTGTGTGAGTTCAACAGTTTACAGTGCTGATTTTGTGTTGCATACTTATCAAATGTACCTATTAAGATCAATAATGACATTTCCTTAAGATGTGCTTAGCAGTTATGTATTTATAGCTAAAAAGTCCATCCTGAAAAGATACAAGCCCCTATAACATAAATGTTTGCTTTGTCTCTGGAACATTGATGCCAAGATAGCACAAGCATGTTATCATTTTGAAATCCTATATTTTTAATTTTCAATGTTTATTTTTGATAATTACAATGTTTTTTCACTTAGTTATGATTATAAATGCTTTACACTGTACCCTTCATTTTTCCATAATTTTTATTAAAACTCTATTGGAAAACTTAAATACTTAGCCTGATGACTTGATAACTTCAATGAATAATTTCCAATGATAATTCTCTCATCTAATCTCTGTATTATTTGGAATATTCTGACAGACTGATGAAGAATCAGAGGAAAACAAAGAAAAATCAGAAGAAGAAACTAAAAATAAAGGAAATGGAGCCAAGAGTGGACGAACGATTCAGTCAGTGGTCTATGATCTTTGTTCAGTGGTATGCCATATACAAGATCAAGCTAGCACTAAAGATAAAAAGAACCACTTAGTAGCCCTTGTTAAAGCTGGGCCTGGCTACCACATACGTTCCGTTGGCTCCCCTGTTAGCCAATGGTACATTTTCAATGATTTCAGGTGAGTTAGCTTGCGAACAATTTTTGTATCTACTCATTGATCTTTAATGCAATTCAAAATACATAGCAGTCACTTGGTATCAAATAAAGGCCTTTAACATTGGTAAATCTGGGCTATAGGGCAGAAGTAATCAGTGTAGACTGAATCAGTGCTGAGATCAATGTGTGCCCAAATTAGAATAACCATCTAATTATTTGTCTGCAATAATGTAACTGGGCCTCATGGCTTGTGCAAACCCCATTTCCTGAGTATACCTCAGTTCATTTTTGTAGGCTAGTAGTTTAAAACCAATGCTATTCATTTTTCTATTCATGTACCACTCTGGTTTGTATTTCATGTCATTTTGAGGGTGTCTGAATCATAAAAACGGGGTCAACATATGTATGTATATTAAATAAGCTTGTGGCCAGATCACACAGCCTTAGTTGACTCGTATTGTCAGTTGTGCAGCCATGCCTTGACAAGGCAGTGCTATTTCTCATTAATCAGATTGGGACAGCTTTGATGTTGAAGTGTGAAATTCATGTCAATGGACTCGATAGTTAATGAGACTCATTCATGTTTTTACGCTATGGAATATGATGTACAAATAAAGGTAATGCATAATCTAGTAGAATGCATGAAATTTGATGATTTTGCATACATTTCAGTATCATGCCAATAGTTGCCCCGGAAGTTGTATGGTTTAACCTGGAATGGAAAATTCCTTGCGTCCTCTATTGGATGCGCAGTGACCTCCCACCAGATTTTGTTCCTCCGATACATAATCCTATTTCCTTGGATGTTTTTGGAGAAGACAAGTGCTTGGCACGAAATGGAGGCCGCAAGATGATAACATTCACTCCATTGGCAGCAGATGAGATTCCATCAGAAGGTTTGACTTTGTGATTACTTCCATCTTGTCTTTAAACCACTCTTTTCATCAAAATTTTATGTTGTGAAGGTATGCTTGAATGCTCATTTAGTCTTAATCATCAATTAAAGTTTGTTTTGGTTAATCACTGATCACTATTACACACCTTTAATGGCTAATGGTCAAATGTAGTATTTTTCATAATATAAGATATGGTATCAGAGCAGGAACTGTTCATAAATGACATAAAGAGCATCACAATTTACCACTTAATATTTATTGGAAAACTGCTATGTTCTGTTTGTCTTATAGTATTGTTCATCTAATGATGAAATAAAATTGTGAATTTCAGGTGAAATTGTTGCGATGGATGCTGAATTTGTTACATTAAATCAGGAGGAAGCGGAGCTTCGAAGTGATGGAAAGATGTCTACAATTAAGCCATCACATATGTCTGTTGCTCGTATTACTTGTATTAGAGGGTAAGTTAAGATGCAGCTCTAGTTGAGTTAACATTTTTATATATATCTGCCTCCTAATAGTTGTTAAAATATGCATTTTATTTGTTGGCCTTTTCAAACCTTACCAACGATTATTTTGATTAATACCTACTTTTTTCAATTCATTTAGGCAGGGACCATTGGAAGGGACACCATTTATTGATGATTACATATCTACCCAAGAACAGGTTGTCGATTACAAAACTAAATTTTCTGGGATCAAACCGGGAGATTTGGATGCAAATTTTAGCTCAAAACATCTCACTACTCTTAAATCAACCTACCAAAAACTTCGTTTTCTGGTTGATACTGGAGTAAAATTTGTTGGTCATGGGCTCAAAAATGATTTTCGGTGAGCAGCAAATGTGATATAGAAAAGAGAAACATTGAATTGCCAGAAATAGTTCAGTCGTCACTCAATTTCAAAGTCTATAACCTATATATAATATAATTGAAAAGCTTTTATCTCAACAAAGCAAATTTGATTGGTAATAGATATCATTATTACCAAGTATTGCAAAACAATTGTAATATAAAAATATTCTTAATACCTTTTTTCTATATGATTTTCTCTCATTTTTCTTCTATATCCTAAACTAAGCCCTTTCTTACAGAGTAATTAACCTGGTTGTTCCTGCTGAGCAAGTCATAGATACTGTTCTTCTCTTCCACATGCCTCATCATAGAATGGTTTCTCTACGTTTTCTTGCATGGCATTTTTTGGGTAAGTTTTGGTAATCAAACTCACCTTGGGTTTTTTAAGAAATTGCCAAAGAGAATTTTTATATAACTATCTTTTTTACCTCAAACGAAATGAATATTAAAATAGCTGGTAAAAGTTGCTCTTTCTTTTTTCAATGCTCAGTAATTTCACATGTGTGTGTTTATTTCTGGAAGCAACTACTGTCCATGCAAAAAGTCGAGATACGCGAGTTTGAGATGTTATATC
>LYUA01001030.1:213382-224618 GCA_002093875.1 Calopteryx splendens | reverse complement strand
TACATATGCGAAAAATTCACAGTGTAAAAATCATTCACCTGAACCGGGACAGCCCGGTCCCGGTTCAGGCGAATGATTTTTACACTGTGAATTTTTTGCATATAATTCTAGGTTTGCATCCAGGCCTATGAGGAAGCATCCAGATGAAATTGTGTTTTTTATATTTAATCTAGCTTAAAATTTAGTAGTAAAGGTGGAGAATTAAAATTATTCAGTTAAATTCTTTTTTTATAATTTATTATAAGACATTGATGGCAGATTTTTACAAACTTTAAGGTCAAAAATTTAAGTTTTCGAATAATAATGCTCTCTCCAATAGTTGTGTGTAATTACTACTTGGATGGAAAAAATTATTTGTGAATATTGTAAATTTAGGTATTGTGTACTTCATTTTTGACCAGTTATTTTTTGTGTGACTGATGACATTGTAATTAATTTGCCATTTAAAATGGGGTCCTTAATTTTGAAGGTCAGGGGAAAGATTTATGAAAATGTCATAAAAATTCATTTGCAGTTTTCATCTATGGATTTCACGGCTCCCTTCCCTAAACATGATACTTATGTCACAATTATTTAACAAAAACATCCATAGTGATGGCAGCAAATGCATCTTATTGTTTTTTTAAATACCTTATGTTTCATATTCCAATTTCTGATGGTTTGAGAAAAAAGGAAATGAACATTAGATAGCATATTAACTGGGTATGGCTTGAAGTTTTGAGAAGTTAGTTGCTGAGGGGCAATGCCCCATTACCTGGCCATTTAAAACTGTTGAAATTAAGATAATGTGATATAGTTTTATTGCATGTTCACTTAGTTGTTATAAAACTGCATGTAATGTTTTGATATAAAAGCATTGTTGGTATATTTATATCAATGAAGCTGTTTACGAGTGTAATATGTATTCTGGATATGAAATGTTTAAGCCATTGTGATCAATTCTTGTGTAATTTATGTTTGCAGAAAAATGGATCCTGTTACTCAGCTTTATGTTAGTGTGGATGCAAGCACCAAAGATAGCTTGAAGAAAATTGACAGACCTCTTTTCAAAGATTTTTGGGAGAGATTCATCGGGAGTCTTAAGGCACTCTCAGAGAAGGTTTGTCTGATCTTTTATCTATTATTTCATTATTCTTTACTAAGATTATATTACTTATAACTTGGTGCATTTACAGGGTCAGCGCACTGTTTATAGGCTCACATTGGTAAAGGCTTGGAATGTTGAAGAGATAGAAAATTATGCTCAGCTGGTTGCCTTAGGAAATCCTGATTTCATTGAAATTAAGGTTGGTAGACAAAGTGGAAATCATCATAAGTGTAGAATCATGCTATGTATTTTTTATCATTGAGGTGGTGTTAGAGCTTTATAAATGTACAAAATGTAGCACTTTGATCAAGAGAAGCCAAAATACAATCTTTGATTTTTCCCGAGTTTCATCTTCATTGGATTAATATGGAATTCTTCCTGTGGTTTAGGGGGTAACCTACTGTGGTACATCAAAAGCTAGCTCATTAACTATGGAAAATGTTCCTTGGCATGAAGAAGTTATGTCATTCGTTCAGAAGCTGGTAGATCAGTTACCAAATTATGAAATTGCCTCTGAGCATGAACATTCGAACTGTGTCCTCATAGCACATGAGAAGGTAAGCCAATGATAACTTTTTGCATCCATAATGAAACTATGTTAATAGGTAATCTTATAGATTCTTAATTCTTTCCTCAGTTCAAAATTGAAAGAAAGTGGAACACTTGGATAGATTACGATAAATTCCATGAGTTGATGCAGAAGTATAATGAATCAAATGGAGAAGAAACCTTTAGTGCCAAGGTGGGTATTTGCATGACATCTTGTTTTTTGTATAAATTATCTCACATGTGGCCATGCATACATTTTTTATATCTAGGTAATTAATTTCTTAATAGCGAAAAGACAATAATTGAATATTTAAAATGTGTGTATTATTATTTTGTAGTGGAATTATTAATCTCTCATCATTCTTTTGATTTACAAATTACATGGATCTGGACTTTCAGAATGGTCTACGTTCAAACTAAATCCCTTAAAATTTGCATGTACTTTGTTGAATGAGAAAATTATTGAATTAGATGTACTACTAATAATAATAATGATACTGATTTTTCGTAGTTCCTTATACGTATTGCATTGTTTAATCATTTGTTGCACAATGTCATTAGGCTGCTGCAAAATAATAATACTCTTAAAAAGTATTCTATTTGGAAACTAGATTTTCTGTTATTCTTCACATTTTAAGTTTTCTTGCAAATTGATTATTGTCATAATAATTTTTATCTTCTTACAATTTCTCGTGGAATATATAATCAAAAGATTTTCATTCTCAGAAAATTTATTCAAGTCGTTTTGTTTCTCATTATAGCAGTGTTCTTACATGTGATGTTGAATTTTCAGTAATTTTTATGAATATTATAATTTCTGTTGTTCAATATTTCAAAATTATAATTGATAATGGTATTCTTTCTACATTATATTTTTACATCGATGAATGAATGCATATTTATGTCTTTCTGTAATATTTGGGGACTTCTTTCTTTGTATTTTACGTAGGATTACATGGCTCCTACACCAGAATGGGCAGTGATAGGATCCAATGAGAGGGGATTTGATCCAGAAGAGACAAGGTGGTATCGGAAGAATCGAAAAGACATATCTGGATGTTAAGGATTTTGAAATCTAGTGAGTCCAATTGAGGGAATGCTGCGAAAAACAAGCTGTAGGAGAATCTCAGTTAATTTTAAGCAGAAAGTAGTGTGTGTAAGTGAAATTTGAAGTCAACATCTGATGGCATCTATAGCAGTAGCATAAAAGTAATGAACATAACTTCCTATGGAAGTTAAAACTCTCTTCCATTGCTGAAATTTATTATGAGCAGTGATTTTTCAAGTTACCTATGATTTGTATTTTTTTTATTTATGCAAAGGTAGCTTGAGAGCAGAAGATGTAATAAATGGGGTTGTGCTGCCATTGGGAGCCAAGTGTGAAGCATAGTGTTAGAATGTGAATCAACTTTACATGCCTTAAATGACTGCTCATACTTGGTTCACCATTGTGGTCACAATAAATGCCAAATCAGGGAGCATTTTGTCTTTTATATACTATGATGTTTTCGGTAATGTTGTTTAATAAAGTATAATTTAAAAAGAAGCATTCAATCTGATACCAATTTTCCTATGCTGAGGTCATCCAGGAGTATCATCATTGGCCCAATATTTGCCAATCATACTCAGCATAAATGTGTGAGTGTTATTATATATATTAGTGAAAGAAGTTTTTTGTCTTCTTCCGTGTTTCCAGAAAAATTGTCCCAAAAAAATTCAACTAGCCAGGGAATTGAACTATGCCTAATTTGGTGAGTTTTTTTGGAGCAGTCGACAAAATTTTGCTAGTGTTTATAGTCAGTAAACATTAATCAGTTCAGGACCTGCAGACCACGGTCAGGGGGGTAATTAATTATACCTCTTCTCTTTTAATGAGGTGTTATTGGTTCTGGGTGTCTGTTATGGAATTTTTAGTGTTATATGTAGGTATGTGATCATTTGAAATGACATCTAATTTAATGTACATAGTTCTATAAATGCCTAGCTGTTACTGATTTAAATGAGCAGCAAATTGGCATTGAATATCACTTCAAACTTGGGCATATGTTTATGGAGACTGACTATTGAAAGGATTAAGTAAGCTTTTAGTCATTAGTGAATGAGAGAGACACATGATGTTTTGAATAATGTTGGTGGTTTAAGGACAATCACAGATAATGACCCATGTTCTGGATCATCATCAATAATATCCTCTGAGAATATTCTTACTGCACAAATTCATGCATTCCAATCACCGTTTGGTATTTCAGGAAATTGCCAAATAGTGCAGTGATAGGTTATTGTCATTACAAAATTAGAATTGCTTTCTGTAGTTGAAAAGTTTTCCCCATGACTTTTGGCATAGGATCAAATGCCAGCACACAGATCACAACTGATTGTAAATTTTGGGCAAAACCAACACCACTGCACTTCCTCAGTAAACCTGACCTGACTCAATCAGATTTTCTTTATTGATTTGAAATTACTTTGTAAGGATAATTTCAGGTATAGAGAAATCACAAAGGGGAATATTTTTAATCCCTATTATAGTCAGCTCTGCCATGCTCTATCATAGCGAGCATTCTGCCACCATTTCATCCAAAAACCAATTGACGAAGTCCTTAACCTAATAATGCCCTACCATTGTGAAAGAATCTCATTTTGTTAAACCACCATTCATGGAGAGATCTTGCCTCTTAAAGAGTAGATCTGTTAAAGGTCATATCTCTGAATGATTTTTCCCATTGATGAGGGAGGCCATGTACATCAGTACTGGATGAGCTGTCATTGGAAAAAGGTTCTAATTCATGCCAGATCAACTCCCCGTGGAATGTGCACCAAATGTTTTGAACTTTTTCTTCACCCATTCAAGTTTAGCCATTGGGATAGAATTCTTTTGAAAACTGTTAGATCCTTTCCCTTGTTAGAAGTATTCCCTTTTTTGACGCCATTGGAATAATCTGGAATTTCACCTTCCACGTAAAATTTTGAACAGACATAGTGTTTATGTTATAATATTTTCAGCAGTTTGTTTGTTCTTGGTAAAGAGTCAGGGTTGCTATAGATCTGGGAAATGAAATTGGGTCTGGAAAAAGCACAGAAAATGGAGAGGCATCTTGAGAATTTTCTTACTCTACCTTAAATTCTGACAAGTATTTTAAGAGAGCAGTTCTATTCAAGGTGCTCCCTTTTTAGGCCCCATTGTGGCCATGTTTATTATGAACAAGAATTTATTCATAACAATAATAGGAATCCCATATCAAAGCAAATTATTTCAATATGTAAGAAAGGGGATGGGCAGTAATTGCAGTACAGATATGTAATGCATACTAATGCTCTTCCTGGGAAACTGCAGGCAGCACAAGGAAAGGAACTACCCCCCTACCCTGACGAGTGATTTTCACATGGTCTTGGGCTAATTATTGGGTTAGCTCTACCCTCACCGACCTACAGGTTGACTACTGTGGTTTCAGCTGATATAAGTACTCGAACTTTTATACCATAAATAGGAAGGTGAGTGATTTGTAGTAATTGGCAATAAATTAGATGAAATGAGATATAAAGGGAATAAATACAAAAATATGTAAACCTCCGGTTATTGATGGCATCAGAATAATCACAGGCATTAATTGTATACTAACCTGCATGGAGAAGTGTATGACAAAGTACAAGCTCAATAAGAACAAGGGTACAACTTCCATACTTGTCTGTACTCCAAAACAAGAAGTAATTTTTAAAAAGAATGAGGAAAGATAAACTTGAATCAGTGGAAGAGATTTGCTATTCAGGCAGCAACATAACCAGCGATGGAAGAAGCAAGGAGATAGTATGCAGAATAGCACAAGCAAATGTGGCTTTCCACTAGAAGCAGCACCTATTAGTTATAAATAATAATAAATGTGACACTTAGAAGATTTAATTCATAGAGAAGCCTATGGATGACACAAAAGGAAGAGGATAATTAATTGGAACAACTAAGGAAAAGTTGTTTACTAAAGATTGTACTGCAAGGGGCCAAAGAAAGGAAGAATCACAAGAGCATACAAAAACCTGGTGGCAGAAGACATCGGGGCAAGGAACTATTAAAATTGGCATGTAACCAGATGGCATGGAGAACTGAAACAAACTAATCCTCAAATTAATAGTCCATGATGATGGCATGGTATTCAGTGCTATATTTCTTTCAAAGGGTCAAAAATAATCTATTTCAAATATTCCTAACTAACCCAATAAATTTAAATAATTAGGTAATTATTTCATGGAATTATCTGTATAAGCAAAGGATTTTGAGGAATAATGGTAGATATCAAACCTTAATAGAATAAATTTAAAAATATTCCAATTAGATCAATTTATTTAACAAAAAGTAGAAGGCAATATGTACAAAACTTAGTCATTTTAAGCTCAATATAAGTTTGCAAGTAAGATGTTTGTACTGAAACAATAATTTGAGTTGAATGTGAAAACATTTGTCTTCTCAGCCACAGTTAACACCAAGTGCACGTTCAACATATATCAATGTCTTTAAGTTTGGCAAAGCAATTTCATAATTTCAACAAAACTGTCTTTTATTTGGCAAGAATTAACATGGCTTATTTCCTTACGAATGAATTGATTCTCACTACAATTTGACTACTGGAAGACATTTTCACAGCTTTGCTGTTGGAGACTTCAAGTGCATAACTCCATATCGAAAGAACGCAGTTCTTTTCGTCTACTATGGGCAGCCACTTTAGTTTGGTTGGACTCGAGAATAAACTTTCTGTTGTGCTTTTGGAAAAACTGCTTCCCATATTCAAATGATGCCACCATGATAGCACAAGCTGGTGCCACCTTGATCACTCGTGGGACAAAACCAGCAAACAATCCCTTGATTCCTGTGGAATCGTAAATTGATCTCATGATAACTGCAGTGGTAATTTTCTTGGGAGGATGTGCTGCTGTCGAGTACTCTTGTTTCATAAGGGATGAGCCGAAATTGTGCCACTTCTTCATCCCTCCACTTGGATGTGCACCCTTTTCGCCTATATCTATTTGCTGATGAGTTTTAACGACATCAAATGGCAAAGTTAATATCCCTGCAATTGAGCCGGACACTGCACCAGCAAAAAAGCTGAAACTAAACGATGGTGATTGCTGAGAGAAGGTGTTTTTAAGGCCTTCGTAATTGAGCCAATAGATTGCCGAAAATGGAACATCTCTCATTAAAGTAGGCCCTAAACCTTTCCAGAGGCCTGGAATGCCGTGATGGTGCAAGTGAGTTCTGACAGCTTGAATGGTTTCACAGTAGCTAAGCTTCTTGGACTGCATCTTTGTTCGGACAAGTTCGAGAGGACTAACAATGCTGGCAGCCCATATGCGGGCACTGGCACCGGAAATCAAAGGGATCCACGTTGGTTGCACAGCAGGCTTTCCTTGGTTCCAGTTAGTATTATAGTAATCTTTCAAATTAACTCTCAGTTGCTCGTAAGCTACATAATATATGACAGTTGCAGGAATGGAAAGTACTAATGTGGGGCTCAAGCCACTCCAAAGCGAAGAAACGCCCTCTAACTTATAAATTTTTACGAATGCATCAAAAGTCCCATTTAAATGATTGGGTCTTCTGAACCAGTCATGTCGAACTTGAGAGGAATTGGCATTACCGGAGCTGAAGCACGGGCAAAGTTGATCTACGACACTACCACATGGAATGAAAGACTTATGCGACAGGATTGCTTTTTCTTGAGCTTGGAGACGTATTTTCACAACATCCAAAGGAGTCATGATGATGGATGTAATAAACGCCCCAGTACATGCAGCTCCCATTTGTTGAAGGGGGGTGATTCTAAATCTTGGGTCATCAAAGGGAAATGCATTTTTAGAATTTGCACCGGACATGAAGAACTAATAAGCCAAGTATTCTTGATAAGAAGTGGAGAAAAGGCAAAGATGGATCAGCTTCAACACGAGAATTAATCTTGATCCTAACACATCATGAGCGACCACATGCCCCCACCAGCTGATTTCATTGGCAACGTATTTCCAATTCCAACTTCCATTAAATCCGACAAACTATTACTCAGAGGTGAAAACTTTGTTCCATTCTCTATCAAAGAACAGCAAATGCACTTGCTCTACTGCCAAAATCATTCTACGGTTGCTAATGTTACTAGGTCTCTTCACCCGGATTCAACTTCTCCATTTCATAACATCAATCACATCAATAATCCAATTTCTGAAAAACAAAAGAAGAACGAAAATATTTTGGAGACCTATTTGTCACCTGTAGTTATTCTTAAATGACAACATTATTTTTTGTCACACCTTAATAAAACATGATCACTGTCTCAATGGTGTTCAATAGCGTAAACGCTGTAGTATGCCAAACATATCAGTGATGGTTTTGCGGGTTTTGCGCTAGGAACGAGCAGCCATATTGCATATACCTGGATCTAACTTGTAAATATTGATTATTCTGCGTCAGTAACCTTTGCGCAATTTTTTACTAGGTACCGACCATTACCATAATTTAACACGGCTTTTTGAGTGGAATATAGTTTATACTTAAACCAGTAAAAAGAACTGCGAAGCATATGCTAAAGTTCACAGCAGTTATTCTTTCCTTTCGCCACAACCACCATTGTATATTTACGAACGTGAATATACTTTGCGTAAATATAATATTATCAATTTACCCTTTATGCAAGGAAAATATTCCAATTACAGCATAGATAGTATATACTCGCGCCTATAGTTTTATTTAGAAAGATATCACGGTTTATACTACGCATTGCCGAGATTTTGCAATTCAAGTAATTGCGAACGACTGGGAGGTATCCCACGAATTGTATTTGCGATGACATTTTATGACACCTAAATCACCCCAACGAATGCAATTGGTAAGATGAGCATAAGCCAAGAATTCGTATGTTCTTTACTTAAATTATATTCACGGTTAATTGGAAACTTTGATGTGTATATATACCATAAACTTTATGAAGTTATAAGAGGAAAATGTGTTCTCTTTCATGGTCCTCATTACCATGAATTGTGCCAGTACATAACTAGTTTACTTTTCAAACTGACCACATCCCCCAACCCTCACTCTAAATTTATTTGCACGAAAAAAAGTATTTTCCTAAAGCAAAATTCAACGAAAGAATTCCTACATTGACAGCGTACACCATTTATAAATCTTGATTCACGTAATTTTACTGATTTTAAGTGCACCACATTTAAATTTTCTACTAACAAGTTTACAGGTGCATATCTTCGAGCATGTATACGAACGGAATACCCCACTAAATTGCATACTGTAGGTTAAACATTCTCGTTATATTACTATATTCGAGCGAGGTAAACGGACATAGATAAGTAATCTCCATATTCATGCATCGAACTCACAATTCTCGTGCGCTCACGATTCGATTTTATTTTGAGTTTGACGACATCTGCAAGCAAGTTTCAAACTATTTCATATGTCAACTGGACTTCGGAGAAGTAAACATTGGGTTGGCTGTAATAAGCAATTAGTTTGACTAGATTTATTTTATCTCTATTCTTTTATGAACTTAACCTACTTGACTTGAATATCTAAGTCTTTGTTTCGTGGTGTTGCTAAGAGTGTTAGTCCTTGTTACGAGATATTAAGAAAACATCAAAATGGGGAAGCGTCAGCATCAGAAAGATAAAATGTAAGCCCGATAAACTGTGAAAAGATGTTTAATGCCTCTTCAAAAATCTATTTAAATTGATTATTTCCAAAGGTACCTCACGTGTACGGAATGGATAACGTTATACGGTGGGAAGAAGTCCGGTCCACCAACAGGCGATAAAGCTGGTTTTCGTCGCCTGCCTTTTGATTTTTGTTCATTGTCCTTAACACCATTTGAACATCCATATTGTGATAAGCATGGAAACATTTTCGAACTCCAAGCCATCATTGCCTTTCTGAAGAAGTTCAAAATAAATCCAATTACAGGAGAAGTAAGTGACACACTATCTTAAAGTAATGTTATTTTTCCTGCGCCGTATATTTATTCTCATATTCTTATTTGCAGCAAATGGACAGCAAAAGTTTAATAAAGCTGAATTTCCACAAAAATCACGATTCCAAGTATCATTGTCCAGTAATGTACAAAACATTTACAAATAACTCGCATATAGTGGCTGTAAAAAAAACTGGAAATGTATTTTGTTTTGAGGTAAGTACAACCCTTACAACGATAGTGAATTTAGGCCATAATTCTCCTGACAGTAAACATACAAAGTAGACTAGTCTATTTTTTAGTGCTAAAATGAAAATTTTTATGTCTTTCTTATCGCATTAGGCTGTGGAACAGTTGAATATCAAAGTGAAGAATTGGAAAGATCTTTTGACAGATGAAGCGTTTGAGAGAAAAGATCTAATTGTTTTACAAGACCCAAACAATATTGAGAAATTTAATCTTACATCATTCCATCATTTGAAAAACAACCTCAAAGTAGAAGACGAAGGTAGGTACAAATAGGTTTTTTATTGTCCAATTTTGTTTGGAAGTGTTAGGACCTTTATCGAATGAGGTTCCAGAAGTTTTCTGATAAATATTTTTTCCTTCTTGGCTCTCAGAAAATGTTATGAGGTTGCTGTTCTATATAATTATGGCAGTGTTGCTCTTGCAAAAATTCTCTGTATACCTTTTAACTTTTTACATAAAAGGTATTTAAATGCTTGCACCCTTTAAACAAATCATTATTCGTACGTATATATATATATATATATATGACAAGGCTGTGGAACCCTTTTCTGATCTGAGTTCCGCCGATTCTTCATGCTGATCCCTTTCAGGATAGGGATGAAGAAAAAAAGCTTGGTTTTATGTCCCAAAAAAAAACTTATTTGTGAGACATCATCACTGACTATCTCAACATTTTATAGATACTTATTTGTAATTCGGTAATGCAGAATTTTAATTTCAATATTCGTTGACCATTAAACCTATCTATGAAATGCTATGCTTCAGAGGTGATTCAAGACCGTGGTGATCCTGCTGCCAATCTTAAAAATATTAGCATGGAAACAAGGGAAATTCTTGATGTTTTGAAGAAGGAATATAAGGCTCCTGAAAAAAAAGATGAAGAGAAAAAGGTTGCTGACAAATTCAATGCCGTAAGTGTTTTGACCATACCATAGATGAATATTTATGGTTAATTTGGTTATGTTAATGGTTATTATTTAACTATTAAGAGATTTAAACTTTTCTTGTGTGGAACGGAATGTAAGAGGAATAATGCTAAGAACAAAATTATGAAACTGTTTTATCACAACTAATCCTCGAAGAATGTTATTCAGGTTAGTCATGTTATTGCCCTTATTTCATCTTTGTTGGCAATAAATCACTCTGAAAACTTGGTGGTAATATTTGTCAAGTTCCACCTTTCAATGGCTACCTAGGTATATGCAAAAGGGCACTCATACCAAGTATGTTTTGTTTTCAGATTTATTCTATAAAAGGGAATTATTTGGTACTTTAAATGATGCAGGAATATAATTTTTCCCCCACCAACTGTAATAATTCTGATCTGAGTTCCGCTGACCTCGGTGGCGGTGGGGTAACATCCTCGCCTGCCAATACTAAGGTCGCGGGTTCGAATCCCGCC
>LYUA01001030.1:166834-181606 GCA_002093875.1 Calopteryx splendens | reverse complement strand
ATAAATTTTCATGTGGAAAAACCAAGTGTTTTCAATCTCAATATGAATCGCATCCACAAAGTGACGCCTGACAATACCGAATCCTAGAGAAGTTATGAAAAAGGAAAGAGCATATGTCAGAAGAGAAAGGAATGGAGAACTCTCAATCCAGTGATCAGGCTGGTATACTTGCTGATGATGATGTGGTGAATAAGAATGAGTTTTGTCACTACAGTTTTGGAAAAAATCGAAATGAGAAACACCCCCCTCCCCCAACACACTAATTGAATTAGTATTACTAAATTAATTCTCACCTCGCCCACCGAAAATGAAACGGGAGGTAATAACGGAGTCGAAAAATTGATACATGCGAGTCATATTGTCGTCATATATTTGTCAACAATCAATAAGGAATGTGATAAAGCTATTTTTGTGCATGTGAAAATAATTTGATAAATAAAAAAGGTTCTCTGTTGGTCCTCTTAATCATTAAACACGATAAAAAAAGTTGGAGGCGCCGGGTATCGATCCCGGTACCTCTCACATGCTAAGCGAGCGCTNNCGGTACCTCTCACATGCTAAGCGAGCGCTCTACCATCTGAGCTACGCCCCCGTTGAGAATACGGGTGATTATTAAGGTATAAGTTTTGCTTTCATGTCACCTAGTGCCACCTATGCGCTGCGGCTCAGAAGTTCACGTTTCTTGTATGCGATCTGCAGATTGAGTTTGGCTGTAGGCATATAGTCTTTTTTTACAGACTGCTTTGCTACTTGTATGTTTGAAATTTGTTTTTTTTCATTAACGTGGTACAGATTTATAAGATAAAAATGTGCTGGTTAATATTTATTTCCATTACTGTATACGCCGGTCACTAGAAAAATGTTAACCCAGGAAAAATTGAGAGATGTTACTCCATTGCAAAGAAGAAATAATCATTTGATTGAAACTTATTTTTGGGAGACACCTCATATGTTCACTTTACAGATGTTCGTTTGTTTTGAAATCGGAAGGGAGATAACAGCAGTACTTTTTTCCCTATCCCGATGCTAATTCTCTTGCCCCTCGGAAAACCCATTTGTATCATTTACATCGTTGTGTGGCTTAAGTATTTTCCCCTCTTTTCCGTATAAGATAAGAGGTTGATAAAGCACTAACATTAGGAAAAATTACCTATATTAGGAGATTAGTATTAATGCATTGAATCGTTTCTCCGAACATCGCCCCTGCAAGCGTCCCCGAAAGTCTTATCGAAATTTAATTTGCTATTATTCTTAATTTTACCTTGTTTATTTGAGCGATGCAACCGTAAAGATTGGGTAAGGTTACAGAGTATTCTCTGTGGTCTGTCACAGCTAGCAGGCCCAATCAACACACAACCACACCACCCGCTAGTAATTGGTTAGCATATGCTCAGGAATTAACGATAACATAATTTATTAATCACTAAAAAATAACTAAATTGCGAATTTTGTTTTAAAATAATCTTTTAAATTTCCATGAGCGCTGCATTTGTTAAATTTTATAATTTTAAAATAATTAATTATATTAGCTTAGTTAGCTTCAAACTTAAATGATTCGATACTCGTTAATTTTGACGCAGACGAAAGCTTTGATAAATAACGTGAACATTTCTACGATTTCCTTAGACAAAGATAATGGTCCGAGACGTTTTATTATCGTCTTCGGGAGAGAATACTATTCCGAAATGGATTTGTGATTTTCGTTTTGGGTGGACTTTGCCAATAGATTCGTTAAAATCCTATAGAATGGGAAACTTCATAATAATAATTTTAAAATGACAAATTTTAGCCAATTAAAAAATTGAAATGATACATTTTCCAATGTTTTAATGTTTTCATTAAATTTCCTAAGATTGCCATTTGTCAATCCAAGTTTATTCGCATCCATCTAGCAGCTCTTTTCTCGTTTTGCTCAGCATACCAAAAAGTCTTTTAAGCCTCGTGTTTTGGCTTCTTAAACTTCTTGCTAGCGCACTCCAAATAACCAGTTCCTTAATGGCCTTATCACCTCAAGGTCGTCCGGGATGCTAAACCAAGGAATCGCGAATTTCAGGTTTTGCAAGAGGTCGATTCTTGTGGCACCGTCATCTCCACCTTTCCATGCCAATATTCTTTCTCCCGTCAGTGTTCGTCAGAATCTCTCTCTCCCTCCCTCCTGAAACCCGTGGTATCATTATCACCCCACTTAAATTCGCCGGGTGAGACCACCGCGAAAGAATGAAGATAATTATACCAACGTTTTCACTGCGAGGCTCTAGGTTTCCCACGCTCGATTTTTGAATGGCAATAGTAGGATGAAACACCGTGGCAGATTCCCAGAGAACTACTGTTTGCTCATGATGGCATAGAATTGTAATTCCTGTAGATAGTCGGCCTTCTGCCTAAAAAATATTGAATAAAGCGCGTTTTCAATAAACTAAGTTTTTGAATCGCACCAAACTCCTGTAAGTCGTCACTATTTTTCTGAAAATTTATGAAGTTACATTAGGTTCTCAGTAACTGTGCTGAGCGCACAATTAGCCTGCATAAGCTGTAGGCGTCCTCTTTCCGTCGAGTAAAGACGCAAAGAAAAATATATTTCACGACTTAAAAGTTGAGTGAAGCGTTGTTGTACGGTTCAAAAACATCGTCTCTGAGGAAACAGGACTATCTCAGAGGCTGTTGGATTTCGAGATTTTGTGTATGAAGAAGGATGAAAATAAGCCGGTTAGAGTGCAAGACAAGCGCAAATATATTAGATGTGATTAGAGAAAAGAGGAATTTGGCGAATGATGCGAGCGAGGAAGTGGAATGAAGAGAATTTGGCATTTTGGAAGCTATGAATGGGATTGAAACTATGGGGAGATGAGGAAGGATTATTTATCAAATGAGCTGGGAGGTATGGATACTGGGGAAGTTTTGGGTGATTGAGAAACTAATTGTGCTAACATTAGGTTCTCAGTCACTGTGCTGAACGCACAATTACCCTGCATAAGCTGTAGGCGTCCTCTTTCCTTCTATATCTTTCGCATTTTTCCTCTGTCCATTTCTCCCCTTATTATCTCCTCTTAACCTGCCCAGGTATCCAGGTAGTGAGAGAGTACAGGAGGGAGGTGCATTCCAGGGGATCGCATTTATTTCACTTACTACCATTCATTTCTTAAATTCACTTATTCACTTTTGGATTATTTTCATTCTTGTTCTGATTCATCAATTCAAGGCAAATAGAACCCTAGAGGATCTCTTAGTCATAGAAAATGCCTTTCTCATCTAAATTATATATCAACTGATTGATTTTTTAATATTTTGGGGCTGAATTTCATAAGCGTTAACGACATTCATAAGAGAGGCGAGGGGGAAACGTAAAAGAGCACTTAATTATAGAATTGGGAGCATCGTGTGTGTTCTCTTGATCGGTCGTCCTCGTTTGAAATATCAGTCCGCATAGGCCGAAATTTCGATACGGAGAACCAGGGGAAGTGAGTGGAATTTTTAAAGGAGGCGGGAAAAGTGGATGCAGGGCGTACTGAGTGGCGATGGATTGTTGAAGACACTGATAGAGTGGAGAATGTTGGGTAAGCGAGGTAAGGGAGGGTATTAGGCATGTTGAACGGAATGAAGGGTGGCAGAAAATGTGAGGAAATGAAGAATGTGTTATTGGGTTGTGGGTCGTTGAGATGGTAGTGCCGTGTGTCCCATCAGTAACGTAACCCAACCGGTAGATTACAGTTTTTTTTAAAATTCACAATTTCAATGCTTCTCTTACCTTGCCTCCCGCGATAATGCGCCCGGCACGCGGCGTGCGGTTCGACGTCGGCGTGTCCAGGGTTGAAAGGAGTGATCCTTTCGACACTTAAATGTCTGGCTCTGTCTTGTCGTGTTTCCGTTCCCCTTCGTGCGAAGCCTTCTTCGTCGCGTTCGATCCGCGGCTTGCATCAATGGCGGTGGGAGATGGGCGTTTGGTATGCCGCATCCTCGAGGTTTTGGCGGTGCAGCAGGGGCGGGAGGAGGAGGCTGGCGATAACAGGGTCTGGTGGGGGATTGGCTCCGCATCCACGCTGTTTGGCGGAGAGGACGTCCCCTGCGAACAGATGGCTCTTTTGTCCGCACGCGAGGGACTGCGTGGTGTCGTATCCAATGCTCCAGTTGTTGTTAAGGTCGTGAGGTAGTTCAACTTTCGGAATCGACTCAATTGAGTCAGTTGGGGATGATCTTAATGAGTCAAGTAGAGTGTCGGAAAGGGAAGGTTCACCTATGTTTTTTTCCTAGGGCGATTCTAATTCTCAATTGGGATTAGAAACGTGCTCGGAGTCATGCAGGCCTTATTTTTTCATTTGTTCCCACGCAAAGAACCGTCTTAATGTGTGAATTCAAATGATACACTAAGTTTCTTGCATTTTACACGTTTTTTTAGGATTAATTTAAAGTAATTTGTTCCTTGTTACGATCGGAGAAATTTAGTGTTAACGTTTGAATTATAAGGGACATGACTTCATCGCATCATTTTCATTGAGATTCAAACTACCCGATTGTCACTATTATTCTCTAGACCAGGGGTTCGTAATGCTTTTGATTTCACAACTTATTTGTAATCATATTAATGATATTATTTATTACCCTTTTTCTCCAAAACATTAATAAATAATTCAGTCAAAACAGTACTAGTGAAAATATGTGCCTGGGATGTTCCTTGCTTCTCTCCCTTCGTATCTCTCGATGAGGATTATTCCAATGCTAGACACCCTTACTCAAATTTTAAGGGTAAGGGAGCTCAGCTCGATGCTAATGTATCCGGTGTTAATTTGCGGATTCGATTCGTGATTGGTATAAAACTACTTTTCGCCTATTTTTTTTAATTATAAGACGCAGTTCTCGAAGCTTAACGTCATTTCTAAGTATGCAGATAAACCCTATGTATTTAGGATTCACATTTTTCAGTAAGCTTACTTGACGATAGCGTTGAAACCCCGGTAAGATAGGACGGAGATAATTTGGTCTAAGGGTTATCCTCTTCACCCCAAAGCCAGAGGAAATGTTCGTTGGGTTGGGCTGAATCCGATTTTGATCGGTGGTGGAATTCTCGGAATTGCAATCCGTCTTCAACCCTTTGAGTTCGAGTTCATAACCGGGATAAAATTTTCATACGATTAATTTCTATTTCAGGGCGATAAAATGATTCGAGTCGATTCTTTCCTTCGTGTCCCGTATGTGTAATTTTTTAAAATTCAAAGCTTTTTTTATATGATTCCATCTGCATTGGATTATATTATAGTTTTTTAGTCCCAAATCCATGTTACGTGATGAGATTGTTCACAGTTACGTTCAAGATAATTTGTGGGAGAATATTTATTTTAAATGGTGTCATAATCGCGGCCATTTTTAATTTGAATCGACCTGGTTCAGTTTTCACCCAAGTCATCATTCAGAACCTTGTTCGTAAATTTCTTTATTGTAGGTATTATTTTATTTAATGGATATTAGAAAAAGAAACTGTGGATTTCACAACAAATTATTTTATAGACGACCGGTTTCGTCGAATAGTTGACATGATCAGGATGATGTCGGCTATTCGACGAAACCGGTCATTTGTAAAATAAATTCAATCGGACCGTTTATAAAATAAATTCAATAAAATTTTAAAGTTTAACAAAGTTCAATAAAGTTTCACCCAGTAGAGCCTGAATCCATCGAATTATTAAATGGCGTTCACGATCGTCCTTCACGAGTATTTATATGCGACTAATGGTCAGGACCATATGGTGGAACTCATTGCCATTTCTTTCTCATTATCAGGCGTTTTTGAGTGGATTCACTAATTACAATTGCAAATGGTGCCGTAGCCAAAGTGATAGATGTTATTATTGAAAGTGCTTTGGCATCGTGTAAGCCTCATCATAGTCGTGATTTAGGAAAACCTGAATTAAATCCGACTTATATGTTTACACTACAGAGTCAGCTGTAATGTGATGGAAGCGTTCCATAATAGAAAAAATGTCATAACTAGCAGATCTGTGCTTAGTAGAATTTTTTAATGCGTTATTCTCCACCCCCCCCCAAATCCCCTCCCCCCTCCACGCCTTACCCAGGTCTTTCCTATTGTGACGACTTTGGCCGTTCTACAGCCTTGTCTCTCCTACACCCCACGTGACCCACCTCAATTGGTCCCCCTCTCTAAGCTCCGCCCGCCTCGTTTCAACATATATATTTATATTTAGTAATTATGAAAGCTTACTTGAAAATGGTGTAGTACACCGAAGCTAGTTGTGTTAATAATTTTACTTGGTGGAAAACTGCTAGTGTTGCCGTATTTGCTATACCCGCCTTGTTATATTTTTCTCAAGTTTCATTGCTAGAGGGAAGTTTATTAGAATGCTGCAAGGAAATGATTTGAATCATCACGTGCCACTGAAAATTATCATCACCACGCATGCATGCTTAATAGAAAGATAAAGGGATCAATTCTGTGGCATAATCTTGATGTATCTACTCATGTTGTGAGTGAAATTACTTTTTCAAAGTTTCGCTCTCCCTGGAAGGTTTTCCACTATGGCGTTCTGTGCTCAACAAAAAATGTGAACCTGTATTTTTTTCTTATTTATGTGTTCAATCACCATTTGGTCTTTGATCCTAACTGCTAGTTTCCTCCAACCTCTCCTAGTTAACGGTTAGAACAATTTTTCTTCTCAACGAGGGATAAGGCGTAGTTTTTCCCTTTGTTGGTTTCCTGTGAACACGGCGCTCAAACGATTGAGACTACCGTATTTACAGTTTTATATGCGTCCACTTTCGCGGTTTAAGCTATGCAATGCTTTCAGAACGCCTGGGTGAAGCACTGGTTTGCGCTATTACAAAAAAGTGGTCGGAAAGAAATGCGTTCAATTCTTGTGGTGGGCGTAGAAATGATTTGCAACCATGGAACCACAGTTCGGACCATCGAGCTCTTCCGAGGAATGGGGAGGGTGAGGGAACACATTAGTCCGATAACCTTGACTCCAGTTTGACTGCCCTCCCACAATATCCTTCCTTTAAGCCATGCACGATGCCATAAGATTTGCGAGTGTGTGAGCGATTGCGTGTATCGTATCCAACTCGAGTGATAAATTACCTCGCATCGTGTTTTGGCGTTTGGTTTTCCCCGGCGTCATCATGGAGATGAAGTGGCAATCCATAAGAAGGCAAGTGGGCATTCATTTTGTAATCGGGGCCTTTGGAAATGGCTGGCTATTCATTGACGTTTTAATCTCCGCACGAAGGTTAGTTACACTCCTTATCTTTGGCTAGTCATGAAAGAGAATATTTTAGCGGAATAGCCTTTGGGCTCTATTAACGGTTTGTTATTCCTAGCCAAGAAAATGTGATTCATATTGTGATATGAAAGCTGGAGAGAAATTATCAAGCGAATATGGAAGCTATTAAAAACAGACTTGCGCATCAGCAACGCAGACGCAAATACCATGTTAGGTATTTGCGTCTGTGTTGCTAATGTGATGATAGCATCTTTTATTCTTCCACTGTTATGAATTCATTACGGGTGGCATAACGACATTTCATTTATAATAGTTCAGGATTAAGAAAAAATATCTACGTTATTAGAACGTAACGGTTTATGTTTTGTGCCAAGGTTGGGTATAACTGCAGTTTTCCAAGTGCATACCTAATAAACTCGCTACCAAAATATTTAATGAAAAGGTTTTTGATATTATATACCTATCTACGATTTCTTGTATTTCAGTCTATCGGATGGCCATCGCACGATAGTAATATTAGGGGGAACGACGACGACTCAACGAATCTCGACACTCTAAATAATTACCTATTCAATATCGTATTGGTCTAATAGTAAATTTAGCATAAGGCTGTTTTATATCGTCTTAAAAAAATAAGCGCGCCAAAAGTATTTAATACCAACGTTGCATAGGACAAATGAAAAGCACAGGCTATGCATAAAATGATGCAGGGAAATTGATTAGATCATGGCCAAACTGGCCGATGATTTCAAGAAAGATTGTGAGCACAGAGCAGACTTGGTGGAAAAAGTTTCTCTTTATAGCGTGTTTATGCCACCTACCGTTTCATCATTGACTCGTACAGAATTCACCGAGAGATGCTTCACCTGGGGGGTTTGTCGAGTTTAAGACGTTGGAAAAGGATGTATTATTTTTGACTGTGAGCTCGTTCACACCTTCTTTTATTTCTGATACAGTTTAAAAAAAACAAAAATACCCGCATTTTTCTGTTCATCAAACTGTCGCTTAGTTTCCGAGTATGGGTGGTTAAATAGTGCTTAACTTAATTTCGCTGAAAGGGGTGGGACCATGGTTATTACGTAAAAAGTCGCTTCTATACAATCGCCGTGGTGCATTCGGTCATGCTCTATTGCTTGGTGCATTGGGGATTTGGAAATCTTGCCGTGGCGTTGGCCGAGCCGATCCCGATAACGTAACACGTGACCCGATGACGAGCGGAGTGGGCGGCACCTTTTGGGTGTTTTCATTTTTATTTAACGAGGTAACTGATTGAACGCAGAGGAAGAGCGTTTTCAATAAAAATATTTTTTGGGTATACTCGTGCTAAATCCTTGAGTAAAAATGCGATATCGCATCAGAGCGAACGACCTCATAAAAACGCGAAAGGCTAACTTTTGAAAGAAAGGGGTTCGCCGTTTTCTCCGATTTGTTTCTCGAGTGAAGTACTTGAGTGGTTTCCAAAAGAAGAGTGCTGATGACTCAAATACATTACGCGTTTCTCGCACACGCTCTACAAGGCCAGGGGACCTCGTTTTATCAGTGCACGTTCAATTCCAGATTCACGCGTGTCCTTAAAGGTCCATTTGTCGTGGGGGGATTTTCACCATCGAAGTTTGAAAGGGAGCCTTAAATTTTGTCCACCTTGCAATAAGTCGTAACCGGTGATGGACCATCAATTAGACCTGACATATTTAGTGCTGGTCCATCAGTCAGTTGTCGTTGTGGGTGGAGTGCCATGTTTGCTTACACCTTTTTGCCGTATCTATTCTTTCCCTTGCTCTTTTCTACAGTTGCCATAGTTTTTAACCATCACCTCTCCCTCGCAGTTACGAGTGTCTATTTTCTTCCATTTCCTCATCTGCATTCTTAATGCTATTCCTTCTTTCAGTGGCCTCAACGTCCCACTACCTGACACTATCTCCTACGCGTACTGGTTATGACCATAAATGTATCAAATTTTTTCATGCTCGAATTTTTTACTTGGATGAAATTGCCACTCCTTTCGGGCGGATGTTTTTTTTCCAACCTCAGCCAATCGTATAAGGTAAAAAAAAGTCGTTAAATATGTGCGTTTCTGATTGTCTGCCAAGGTTTTTTTTTTCAATCGAGACAATACACCAAGAAGAGTGGTTGCCCCGGGGCGCATTTTGGGATCCCTGGAAATTGATTCAAATGACCGACGGTTTATTCAGATACGCACGTCTAAGAAAATGATTCTGGATGGGCAAGATTCCTCATTTCCTCGCACAAAGAAACGACAGAGCTTGACTGATTCTGAATGGGAATCTAATCAACACGAGAAATGGATGAATGCAATAGCATTAACTTAATGTCAGTGTCGATTTCATTTCGTTCGCTTGTCCATTTGCCTTTTGTCTTTTTCTCGACAGATAGGCATTCCTTTTATTGATGCTCTAATGCGTTATACGAAGCAAAACGAAAGCTTCTAAAGGCATGGCACCTTTTCCCATTAAGGTATCTCATACTTGCTCATTGTATTCAAGTTTTTAATTATGCACTCATTTCCTCCCCGGGCGTTATGAAAATTGGGGATCAAGCGAATTGGTTTCTTTCCTCGTTCACTCCCGCGCTTAGTTTTGTGCTAAAGGGTGAGGAGTTAATAGGCCGGAGATGAGCTGGCGTAATTCTTCGGCGGGTGGCCTGCTGTGAGAAATGAAACAATGCCGGTTGCAAAAGATTCCGACGAGGAAGAGGACGACAGGTCCAATCGCAAGTTTCGTGTGAGGGTGATGAAAATATAAGCGCAGAGTGGAGATTCTTTTCCGTGGATGTCACTTCAAGGCCATCATCTCCGCTCAGCCCTGACCTGGGAAGACGAGAGAGCTCGATAACCCAAGGATATTGCCCAAGTTAACGGTTCCACGAATGAGAACCATCACTACATGTGGTGGGGCGGGCTTCACTAAGGGGAAACGTAAAAAAAATAATGAAGAATAAAATTAAAAGATTAAAACCAAAGAAATTCTAATTTTAAAAAGTTTAGCTGGTTCCCCTGGAGTATTCTAAATATTCGATAGGCCATCACAATGAATGTGTGAGGAGTTTTTTTTGCGAAAGGAGAATATATTTTACCTACTAAATATTTATACAGTTAATTACTAATAGATTAAAATTATTAATTTACACCTAAATAAACAATTAGGAAATTAAAGTAATTGAAGGAAACAAAGAAGGGAAGAGTGGCAGGGGAAGGCCGCAACAAATCATATTTCGATATGCGTAACCATTGATGATGATTGATATAAATGAGGATCAAGGTGTCAGTCATAAATTTTAAGCATTAAAAATTAAATATGATAATAATGTAGATACCGTAATGCAGCTAAACCATAACTCTTTCACACTAGTGTGTTTGATAAGGTTGGTGAAGCGAGGACGTTTGTGGAGGGAATTCGTGGAGGGAATTTTTCAATGCGTAATAGGGTGTCGAAGTGTGAAATAGAAGAGAAGATGTAAGGGAAGCGAGGAAGATGGATTTAACGGAGCCGGGGAACAGTATGGGTTAATTTGGACGGCACGAGGGAGGGTTGGTTCTCTGAGGAGATGAAGCAGGGGGTGGCGTTTGGCAAATGCTTTATATATTTTTCGGATGTATATACACAAGGATGTTAACCTGGAAGCCCACAAAGGTACGCAATAGTTTTCAGGGGCCGTCGGAAACTATCTATACTCGCCACAAAATTTATAATATAATGGCTATGCGAAGCGGTAGATAAACAGTGATGTCGTCGGTGTTAAGCCTGTCGATGTTTCGCCAAAGGTAAGTGGGAGACATCCGACCGTGATCCGCATTTCGGACAAACAGAAGCAGCGAGAAAAGAGGCCACCGTAACCAAAGGTGATGATATAGGTCATGATATCGGTACACTTGCAAGATGCTATCCACATTGAGTGATGTCAGAAAGCACCCGATAATATTATCTGTTAAACGTCCCGTAGCACTTTCATGGGGACTGTTTGCTTGTTATTGTGTGATGAAACGCCCACAAGGAAAACAGATAAATATTTCTCGGAAGAACGGCGATCTCGTTAGTGTAAACTTCGTCTTATTCAGCGAAGTACATTTGATCTATGTACCCTCAGGAAATAAACTCACGTTTTATTTCGCTTGTGACTTGAGGATTTTTTTGCTGAACCAATGGCGATAAAAGTGTAAACAGAATTGTTTTGATTGAATGATTTAATTTCCTTGCTGCCGGCGAGTGTTTATATCGAAGTGAAGACTCAAGTTATCTCTCGATTGTGACGGATGCTTGGTGTAGAATATTAAAAATAAAAGAAATCTTCGCCCTCTCCTTAGAATTCATGGAGAATTACGGTGTGAATGTACCTATGACGACTCAATGGTTGAAAAGTATATTTTGTGTACTGGACAGAGCGTCGGCTGTACCACAAGAAGGAAGCCGGCAGTCGCTCTGGGCGCCAAGTTGCGCGGCCGGCGTCATTTGGGGTCGGCAACTACTGCCTGGGGCGCGAGATTGGGGGAGGGGGCCAAAATTTAGAACAAGCTGTCCCTGGGTCAGGAGCGGCAAACGGGAAGTCTGCCCCGGGCGCGGAAATGACCATCGTCTCCCCTAGATAGGCCACTATGGGAGCGCAATACCGCGGGCCTGACCTTGGTACGAGGAAACTCATATTTTAATGATTAAATTGTTCGTGGCGTCACTGTTCCAACTCATCATGAAAATGGCGTATCATTGTGGTTTTTACGGATTAGAGATGTTGAAATGGAAATGGAGATATTTGAGGATAAATTGGAAGATATGAGGAGTCGAGGGCTTCCGGGACCTTTAGTGGTAGTGAAGATGAGTCAGGGTTGGGAAGGAGTGGTAATGATCCATTCTTTGTAAATATGAGTCTGGTCAGACTTATGTTAGTAATAGGAGTAGGAATGGTTCTCGTTAAAGAGTGAAGGTAAGAAATATCTATTCGTGTTGAACGTAGCGATGGTGGAATTAAGTTGGTTTATCCTTTTTTTCTGTAATTACTTCCAATTTTATGTGTTTCCAAAGCGTTTAGCTTTCAACTTTTGCGATGTATGATAAATTCTGAATGAAATAATGCACATAATGTATCACTTTTGGCATGAAGTGACTGAAAAGTTGTTTTTTTTTCTTGCAAGGGTTTTGCAGACCTTGAAAATACGTTGGTTTTTCTTAGCGCATGTTGTGTTCCTGTATGTATTAGTTATTCTGTGATCGCAGGATGGAATAAGTTGAGATGTACGATTGGGCAAACTGGATTAAGGATATGTGCGCCTCTTTGAACAGCTCGTGCTGTGTTAAAATGTGGTCTTTGGAGTCGTAAATCTAAGTCTCATGGCCTTCGGACCGTAAAATGATTGTTTCACTTTTCCCTTGCGAAGAGCATCAGATGTTATTAAGGTCGGCGCCGAAAAATAAGCCTTGCGCCAAGGATAGATGGGCATATACGTTTATGTGAAACTTTTTCGTAAACATTACCCATGTGACACACAGTTGGTTATTGTTTTCCACTTTGGATATTGGCGATGTAAGGCGATACCATCGGGTGAAAAGATCTCTCGGCGAACTCATTCCTGGAGGTGTAAATATCTGTTGTTATATCTTAAAGTAATTATTGCGATAAATAATGTCTAATTATACTAATTATTAAAATTGGGTCTCAGAGTGCATTTACAGGTGAAAGTGCAGTTAATAGGTGTCACCCATTCTAAGAGTGTGATGGCTTAATTTTCACTTCGAGAACAGACCTGGTCTATATTTGCCTTGCGTGGAGAAAACGATTTGGGTTATAATTTCCAACTATGTGGTAAAAAATCATTTGTGAAACATGGCTTACGTGTGTATCTGTAAATGTTGGGCGAAAAATGGACGCTCCACGTCATGCGATTCGGAGGATGTGCTTTGGCGACGCATTATCTTCAGGCAGACCTACTTTTTTAAGAGCGATCGATAAACTTCGGTTTATCTTGATGAATGTTGTACCTATCGTTTTAATTATCTTTTGTGTAAATATAATGCGTCACAGAAACTTGAAGGAAACCTGTTGATGTTTGACGTGTTCTCTTTCGTGAGTTGTCGATTCAGGCCATAGTGGCGTATCGCTTCGTTGGCGACCATATGGTTTTTCTATAAAACATTACTGATAATGTATCTCGATTTAAATTTTTCAAACCTATTTGGGGATTTTAACGAACGTTATTTGAATTCGGCTCGATTTAAACGATGGATTCGAGAGTGAAATCGGTGAAAAGCACAGGGATAACCACAGTTTGGTATTGTATTCGAAAATGTTGCGATAGTGAGCTCATAGTTGTCCTACTATTTTGGCTGATATGCGATAAAGGAGAAAGCTTCGTAGATATGAAGAAGCAGCTGCTGAGCAGAGGGCATAATAATCGCTCTTTATGACTCTCGTGAGAAACGCAACTTTCATCGCGCGGACTTGGGTGCAGAATGAGAATTTCGTCACGGCCTTTCGTGTAATACGACACGTGGATCTCGGTGGTCTTTTATGTGTACAGTTTTTCAGTCATTCATTCGCTCAGAAACGTCATCTTTTATGGGTCACGTGCTTCTCGGCAAATACTACGTCTGTTGATCTCGTGTGTGAATGGGCGTCGTGCCAATGTGTCGAGTGTTTTGATGCGGACTAGAGGGACCCGGGTTCAAATACAGGTGATGCCCGCAGTGACATCCTCTGGCTTCGGGTGATCTGGGTGATTTTCTGGGCACCAGATCTTCATGGGCAACTGCAGGCGGCAGAGGGAAATATACCCTGATGAATTTCACACGTCGCAATGATACTGTACGAGGTGTACCCTCAACTGCTAAACCAATTTTCATGTTTATTGCTCTACTTTAGTAGGTGATTGGGTTTTAACTCCTGGATTTCTTAATTACGAACGGATGAATATTATGTTCACTTATTTCTTTGCTAAAACGTCAAGTAGTCATTGCTGTGATCAGTTTTTAATGGGCATCTGTAATATACTCTCTTTTGGTGTAGGTATAGTTAAAAGAAATTTTACTTAATTGTAGCAATTGAAGGCAATATTACCGATGAAAAGTGTAAGCTAAATATTTCGTCTCGATTTTTTTTCATGCTTAATATCTGGACTCCTTGTCGCTTATATATTATCACAGCTGAAGGTTGAGGCCTCCACAATTCCTGCATCTTCTATTGATGGAAAGCATTCACAATGCTACTGCACACCGCTACATGCCCTTGTAGCGAGATATTTCTGTGACGAATCTTGTCATTTTAATTGTATTATTACACCCACTACTTTCTTCTGTGTACTTAAACAAAATATGAATTTTCAAGACTTTGTCTTCTGTTAAGTAATTCTTAATTTGGAATGCATAGTTTATTCATCATGTTTTCTTTAATCGGTAAATTAGAGTTGTGATGGGGTTCGTTCGGGGTACATTCGTATTTTTATGGTCATGGGAAATGCGAATCCGTTGTTTCGTGATCCTCTTGCGCAATGCCCTTGTTGGCAAATGCCATGCGTGATTAATCAGAGAATCTGTAGAGAATT
>LYUA01001029.1:411101-421723 GCA_002093875.1 Calopteryx splendens | reverse complement strand
CTCCTCAGTTCCTTCTGTCCGAAAATGAAGGTGGTTGTGCCACCGAAAATTTCGGAATACGTGTAAGTGTCCTCTTTTCTATGTGTAGATCTATGTTTGTGACGGCTAACGCCATTGCTTCCACAGCTCCGGTATTTTTCTAAGCACAAATGAAAACAGCAAATTTCATAAAATAAACAACAGTACTCAATTTATTCAACTGCTTAGGGAATGGGAATGAAATTTCGGGGGGGATAATACCGTGGCTACGCCATTGGCCTCCATGAACAGGATCATGCCCTTCTTATATATTTTAGAGGATCCCTAATAGCAGTTCAGAGCAGCTCATTAGATTTTTTTATCTGAGTGTATATATTTGCCGGAGTTAGTATACATATAAATATTTCATGATGCATTTACCGCGAAGGGCTCAAAGCGAAAAAGCGAGTAATTAATAAATCTATCCATCAAATTCGAATTTTGGAATGAGTTTATTTTTACATATTCAAGTTCATTTGTTCAACTTTAGAACTGTAATACTTTACTGCGACTAATCCAACCCATTATAAAAGATCGCGAACGGAGGCGAAACGATTTTCCCCTCTTGCCCTAAATTTTCGAATGTTATGATGCATCTGAATGCTGCAATGCTCGTGTCTCCTTGACATAGAAGGATGGATGGAATTAATAACAAATAAATGTGGTCCTTGGCAATTTTCACAATAACGAAAGAATTTCACTAAATCCGTTTACTTAAGAAAGGGTTAAAGAACGGTTAAGCAACCCACCTTTGAGAATTCAAAGCCATTCTCAGTCCCGCTGCACTAAAATAATCTGTTAGCCGTCCACACGCAAGCGCCAACACTTCCTTGGATTTTTTACTCTAGAATTATTTCGTTGCATGCATATTTAGCTTCCTAACCCATTTCATCCCAAATAATAGAAAGAATATTAAATATAAAGTACCATATTAGAGAACCATAAAGCTCACACTTGCAAATAATTAGTTCAAAGCATTTCTCGTTACATAAATGAAACCAATGTTTTTTGGATACGTTTTTGGCATACACTTTATAAAGGAGGCCAAATAAAACATTCGCAGAGCCTTAATATAAATAAAATCAGGGTGTTATCAGTGTTCAGGTCATGCTTTCAGCGTCTAAATTTGGGAAAGTAGGTTTATTTAGCTCTTGGTAGCCGATGCAGGATATGTTCCTCTGAGTCAAAGTAGGGAATCCAAAGTTTTCCTAAGAGACCTAAGGTCTCGACGAAGCTTGTTGATACTTGATGCTGAAGATTCCCTCGATTGAAGGAAACCAGAGTGGTTCAGGTTACGGAGGTAGCCGACGATGTCGAGCGAGAGGGAGATGCATTCAGACTTCCCCTCGCGGTTCCAGGGGCAAACACCAAGCCATCGATTTATCGCCGCCACCGCCTCCCGGTGCCACTGATCTCGTCTGCCACTTATGACCACCCGACGCCACCCATCCTGCACCCAGACATCTTCCAATGCCCCTCATGAACACCAATTTTCCACCAACGCCATCGTAATCCTCGCGACCAAGCAGCTCCGTACGAGGTCTAACCCCCTTTTTTTTTCTTTTTGTTGACCTTTTTCCCTCTCCACCTTCCCATTTTCTCGTATGTTTCCATTTCACCGACATGGCGATTAGCAGGCGCTCAGGGGTGCTCGGCAACATTTCTTTTTAAGGAGCGGCGAATGATTCCCCAAGGCGTAGGAAATTGTAACCTCTTCCCACTCCCACTCCCGAAGGATGGTACTCGTATTCGAAGCACGTATCCTTTTGGAAAGAGTCTTGCGGGTCAGAGTTCAAGACACATCCTATCTGATTTTTTTTTCTTCTCTTAACCTTATTTTTTCCCTCCAGGAAAGAAGTTTGCCGTTATCACTTTTTCGAAAATGTGCGAAATGCGATATTTACACATGGAATTCCCTTGAATTGGAGGCACGTCTCAGCCAGTGAACGGTTAAAATGCAAACGATCGGATGGATTGTATGGTGAGACCACTTAAAGTTACAGTGAAACAGGTAATGGGCTGAATTTTCTATGTTTAATCCATCGGTAAGCATATGCAGACACCTTTTGCAATACTTCTGCATTCTACGAAATCAATACAGCTATTGCGTTCCATGAATAACCGTGAATATGCGTCTCTCGAGGAAGAGTCGATTTCGAGTGTACCACAAACTCGTGGTAAAAGCCCCTGTAGAGGCGATTTTATTCGCTCATAACTTCTCACTTTTTTAATTCAATAGCATGTAGTTAAATGATAGAAAGGTGCTTGCTTGGTATTAGAACTGGATTTCCTTAAGGAACTAGAGTGGGAATAAAAAACGAATTATAAACGGGGTGCCTGCTTTTAAAAACAATACAAATTATTGTTTGACTTGTTGAGTCATAAAAATACTTCTCTTTAACTGTTTTCTATCACCAAAACAGACGGCATCGTTGAGAAATGACAGCAGTGTGGTTATTTCTCTCTTGCTTAAAGAAACCCAATGAATCTCTCATCTATGTTCATCTAGAGTACATTCTAATTTCCTAATTAAAGCGCCAAATTTCATCGCATACCTTCTAATAACAATGTACATGCATCAGCATTTACTTAATAGAACGTTGTTTGTAGCAATATCACATGAGATTTTCTAACTGTATTTTTCGCAACACCATGTTTCATTGAGAAAGAATTACAATGTTATTTTTAGTCCTGAATATGTTGTTAACTTTATTATTTTTTACTATGAATGTTTTCCATCTCTTCGTAGCGTCTTAAAATACTTTTTTAATTTAACTACAGATTTCTTACCTTTTAAATAAAATGTATTTAAATCATATTTGTAAGCGTGTTTACAAAAATGAAAGCATATTATGAAATTATTTGTGGTTGAAATTCTTTCCTGAAATAGCCTGGATTACAATTCTCTCACGATTTTACCACCAATAAGTCAGTTTTAGTTTATTTATTTTTAATGATTATTAATAAGCAAATATATTTTAATGTTTATTGTATCCGGCGAAGCTTCGTGGAAGTACTTCGATTTGTAATTAAAGTCATAACCTAGTATTTCCACACAATATTCATTTCTCACGACCTAGATTTCGCTATGTTTCAACGTCATCAGATGATGTTGAACTTCATCCAAACCTAGAAAATCTGAAAAATAAATGTGCGAAAAAACTAAGTTACGCCTATCATTTTAATAGCAATGAATTTTTAAATATATATCAGATCCGTCCTTTTACAGTATCAACGCTTTCAAAACAGCAAGTACGAATATATTGAAAATTTAATTGTAAACTCCGCTCTTGAGAGATGCAGTTATGGAAAATATGCGGACAAAATAGGAGAGCGTCAGGAAAATTCATTTTATTTAAATCATTGAAAGAGTGCTGGAGAATATTGGTGAAAGTATAAAAAAGCAGTAGTGCGAGTAGCGTTCAAAAAGTAAGTATCGCTTTTTCAAAAATGAACTTCACACTGTCTTTTTGTTTGAAATCATTTTTACGGGAAATAGAGTATACCTTCAGCTGTTTATATTTTAGCATAATTTCCTTATTTAATACTTTCGCAAACCATTTGGAACCATAAAGATTGAAATATTACGGCAATTAGTCTAATGTATTAAAACGACAGGGACATAGAAGGTAGAATTTCAAGTGGTAACGTAGTGGATAAGATATCTTTAAAGGAGAGGTACAACAGAATGTGAAGTAGAAATTATGGTTTGAATGTTAATAAGTGAGGTTACGGTCAAATATATGGAAAAAATAATCAAAGAAATAAACAAAAGATGCAATATTAGCATGTTTCAAGAGCAAATAATTATATTAGTTAACATTAAGTAACTTTCTTTACGGCAAATAAAATTTTAAAGATAGAAAAAATGTTGGAGGAATTTTCCCAGAATGGTTTGAAAGAAACTAGCAATTGCATCATAATAAACCATTCGATTTTAAAATAACGACCGTTACAAAACGTAATATTCTTAACGTTTGAAAACATGAAGACCTAATAAGACGCCAATTTTTTTTTTCAATTTTATCCCTCATAAGGCACCAATAGGGAATAATTGTATTGTAGGCATAGCAGTAAAAGACGAAACATTTAATGCTTTTATGGCAATGATAAATTCATTAAACTTGGAATGCAATTCAATTTAACGCACGTCACTGCTTTTACTGCGCTTATTGTAGCTTTAAATACTGTACTTAAGTGATAAAGGCAAAATTATTTAGGGTATAAGTGAGACTACGTTCTGAAACACTTCTAGCTTTATCTCCCGGGGTTTCTACCCAGATTTTGGCCGATTAAGTTTCTCGTACAAGGAAGTGAAAGGATTGGTTGTTTTGAACAATTCAAGATAAGAAGACTTCAGCTCGCTCCCCTCTGGAAGACAGCTTCCCTGAACGCTACAGACGATTGCCGTAGGTCGGGAACTAACAATCTCCAAGCACATCTTACTAAAACAACAACCTACACGTTCGGGCAACTAGGCCAGTGATTTTGACGCAAGTGAATAATTTGGGAAGGAAATGAGGGCCTCTCGACCCACAGCTCCGCCAGCATTAATAAATGATGACCTTGTAAATCGGTGCTTGTAGTTGACCTAAGTCTGAAGGGTTTTTCTCCTTCCTGGAATGTGTTTCGGGATAGCCTTTATTTAAATTTGAATCAAAAAGCTTTATTTGCATTTAATTAATACACTTTTGATAACATGGGATCAGTGAGAGTAAAAGTTATAAACAACAGAATCAAAGAGTATTTCAAAGAATAAAACTCAAGTGGAACGAATTTCATAATTTACAAATAGGTATGAACTACGAGTATTACGATGCATACAGTCTTTATAATATGTACCATACCACAAATACCACAAATTCTCTTTTAGTTTATTAAAAATTTATTTGCAACTTCTAAGTTTCATCAGGTTTCATGTTCAGATTTCATCCTCAAAGTTGCTCATTCTAAAAGTTACATTTAACAATTTATGCCAATTCAGTATCAGCGAAATTAAATTCAAAATGGCTGAAATATTTATAGTAAAACATAATATATTTATCCTTATCCATATTGATATTTATCAGTATATTCATTTATACTATTCTCTACATATAACAGCTAAATCTGATGAAGGAAACTTCAATTTCTACTTAATACCACGTATAACATTTAGAATATTATAGGGTTATTTACGGTCGACCGCCTGCGACAGTAGAAAGTCCCAATTGAAATCTTTATTATTTAAAAGCTATGCGTGGAGCAGTAATCGTGTTTGCCTAATCGCACGGAGTATGACGTCCTATTTGCGTGCTGTGAAATGCACGTTTTTATTTTCAATCATGGTTAATAAATTATTTTCACCGGCAATTTCAGAGTGAAATGTAATAGTAATTTTTATTATGAAATACTCTTAATAAATTTTCAAAGGTAATTTTTTATTACCTTGCCTATAAGCATCCTTAATGATAAAATAACTCCTCAATGTCCTCATTTTTTCCCAAATGCTCACTCTCCTTCCTCTTCTTACTCACGGCCCATCCCTCTGTAGGCTCTTGTCAATTTCTACGATTCAATTTTCCAAATTCAATTTCCAAATTCAATTCATGTTTCCAAATGTTCACGTGCCCTCTTTTTTCGGGATTAGGGACAATTATACTCTTCAGGAAGTCCATCGGTATTTTCTCTGTTGATAATATGCCTCATATAGTTTTGCACGTAAGCGCTATAAGTCTTCCTGACCAAATTAGTTTAAAGCAAGGAAGCGACTTCATCGATTCGGGTGTCCTTATCCGTAGATAGTTCGCTCTGCTGCATCGAATTCCGACGCATGTAGCCGCACTTTTCCAGTCTGGTATGTCTTTTACCCCTTAATTTATTTTCAACTGAAATACTTGGGAGTTTTAAAGTAGCTTTTAATATTCCATCTCTTTATTTTACATACATCTCCTCATAAAGTTTCCCAGTTCATGGCCTGAATTCTTTAGCATCTTAAGCTAGCTATGATCTGAAGTGGCTTTTGTCACAACCTTACGATGTGATGGTTACCAGAGTTACTTTATGGAAACGATCCATGACCTCAAAAAAATTCACACCTTGTATTTCCACATAAAACTTTTTATTCCACGCCATAGGTTCCAACGCGTAGAATCACCTTCAGGTCTGAATATAACGCTACTCGTTGAAACCTATGCCATGGAATAAAAAGTTTTATGTGGAAATACAAGGTGTGAAGTTTTTTAGGAGAACCTTATGAGGTTCTACACAAAGTTGTCGAAATTTTGAATATTTTATTTGTTTCTGGCTCAAGAAAACTGCTGCTGAAACCCAACGAATACTAGAGGAGGCATTTGTTATGCATTCTGTAAGCCAAGCGAGAACATTTAAGTGGTCTAAGAGCGTTTCAAAGATGGCCAGGAGTCTGTGGAGAGGATGACAAAGATTCGGGTCGACCGTCATCATGCCAGTAAGTCCAGGAACATTCGCGGAAGGGAATGAAGTCACCCTTGAGGGCCAATGGCAGGCAATCAATGTCGTTTTTAATAGGGTTTCACAGTCTTACGGGGGGCATTTCAACGGACATTCTAGCGGACGTGCTGAGCACGAGACTAGGCAATTGCAGCGAAGTTTAACCCGAGACCTAAGAGAGTACAGTGAGGTGCATTCAACAATTCGAAATGACTCAAACATCCTCTCCAGAGACAAAGATTTGGATGAATCATGGGTGTACGGTTATGACCCTGAAACATAACAGCAATCTTCACGATGGAAGAAGATAGAAAAGAAGAGGATGTGACAATAAAAAACAAAACTAAGAAACACACTCACAAAGGTGCTTTTAGGTAGACTGGCCACTAAAAAGGCCCACCAAGTGCCATCTACAAGTAGAATTTTGTACTGTTACTGCTTTGGGTATAATACCCAAATTTTCGACAAATTTGGATAGCATCTCGTACATGGGCCTTTAACCTCTCAATTTCAAACAGTTACTGTTTTACTTGCTTTCAAAAGTTCTCCATCCAAATTTCTTTATCTTGCCTTGTCTACCGGGATGTTTTCCTTCCCTGTATAATACAATCGACAATCTTTAGTTCTGGTGTTATTTTAATTTCTTCAATTAATCGTGTGACTTACTCCGTTATCCACTCGGCTTCATTTTGACAGCTTATGTTCTACCGAGGGTTCGCGGTTACTACCAATCAAATTTTTACAGGTCCTTCTACGAAAATGGTATTCCAACATCTAATGATGGTAAAATGTCTTGTCCTCTAGCGTTATTTATTGCTCTGCGGCTTCCTGATATCTGCACCGTTTGATAGGTTTATTCAAACCATTGATAGATCAATACCAACTCCATGAATAGATCGACCATTTGCCATCGGGGCAACGCGGTGGACGGACTCGTTTGCTTTAAGATTAGTTTCGTCTAATTTCTCGCCCGACGCAAAACCCTCCGAAGCGGATGTGTTCTTTTCCTCCGATTTTGCCCCGCTCTAAAATTTTGAGTGATAATTTGTTTTCAAAATATTTTTCTTCCTTGTGTCCTGGATGTTACACTTTTGGAGAGATGAAATAGATCGGACCATGGATTTACCGAACACAAAATTTCCCTCTGAGTATTGGCCCTCTGATTGACCGTTTAATTCCAATGTTGTCTTCAGTTATATTTTTCATTATTGCTAAATATATTAGCAAAGTGAAAATTCCTTGCGTCAGATGGTTGCGAAACTTTAATTTCTTACTTTTTATCAAAACCAGTTCTCAAAATGATGGCAAACGGAATTACAATGATACTCCCTTGGTCCGCAACTTACAACAAAAGGGACAATGCATTCTTGGGATTTCTATTTCACTCCAGTTTCGACTTAAAAATATATTTTAAAAAGAGTTTGAGTTGCATTCGTAAACGTAACTGCTATTCCCTTTTTTAGCAACAATATAGTGGTCCTAACACTTAATCGTAAATATTTTAAAACACTCCTCATCTTTCAATCACGGAGTACGGATATAGCCTTTTGATGACTTGAAGATTTCTCTATTATTCATCCCTACCAGACCTGGTATAAACTCAAATTTAAATTTTTTGTAGTATCCTCTCGTTCGGGCAACAATGGTATTTCACCCTAAATTTTATTAAAACTAAGGCAACGATTTTTTCTAGAATTCATAACATATCAATCTGTGATCTACAGCACTTAGCTTTGTTTATACGCCCACCATAATAAGATTTTATATGACTTGGTGAATTAATTCCCACATCACTGGCTCATGCACGACGGGTGCTCGGAGGAATTCGAAGGAAGGGAGTCGTGGGAAAGCAATGGAAGCGGAGGAAGAGGGGTTGTTTTGCGCCCCCGCGGGGTGGATCCGTGGAGCGCATTCCGTGAGGATCCACCGTTCATCTTGGGGATCCCTTCCAAGGCGCCCACGCCGCAAAAACCGCACTCGTTTCACACGACCTCCCCAGGATTCGACGGAGGGCCGCGAACGGGGTCAAAGGTCCCGTTTGGCAACTTCCGACGGCTGAACTACGAAAGGACTGACAGTGTCTGTCGATGGAGAGGAAAACACAAATGCGCAACATTTTTTTTTATAAACAAGTCTGCATCGCATAAAGCCTGAAAAATTCAAGTCTAATGACAACTATATAATTTGACCTTTTATGCATACTTGGGTATAGTTAACGCCGTCTATTCCAAGTAGTTTATATTGCACCGATTATGAACTTTTGCAGTCAGTCTGTAAGACTGTCAGCGTTCCTCGTCTTGAGAGTTTCTTCGACCATATTCAGTCATTACGTTCTTGATCTACCCTTTCCTTCATAAAATCTCCTCGCATATATCTCTCTATAATTCGAGTTTAATATATTCGCTCAGCGTGGACAAAAACGCATTAGGACACTTATTTCTCAATGGTCCATTACCTTTGCATCTAATCCACATTCTTTAATGGCATTTTCATTTCTGAACTTATCTTTAATATTTTTCCACGAGTATGTCTCCGTCGGTCCATCCCTACCGCTTCTCGTTATTATTTATGTTTATTTTGTCCAAGATTCACTTACACGCAATAAAGTGGAGTGAGTTGCACTTTTATTGAATGCAATTTTTTGTGATGACTCTAAGGTTAATTCCGATAATGGTAATTTGTTCTAGGTTTGAATAAATCAAAATCCATGCCCCTTAATTTTAAATTAATAGTTTATATCATTAATTTGGAGTAATGATACTTTGAAACAAATTCCCTATCATTCTTTTTCATTTCTTGTGAAATTACTACACTTGAGAGGTTGTTCCAATAACACAATAACATATTTTTCGTATTAGAGAGTGTTATACAACGATTGCGACTCTCCATGAAAGCATCAACGTGGGAAACTTCTTCGGAAATTGATGCCAACAATAATCAGGGTGAATATCGCATCCTAGAGAATAATTTTTATGTTCAATTTATTAGTAGTATATAATTTAGTAGAAAACACAGTGATAGACAAAATTTTTCCTGCGATAAATGCGAATCCAGGTTTTTTTTACGAAAATACCGTTACGGTCAAAATTTGCACGTGACAGTATCACAAGAAATGCGAACCCCAACGCAGGAGTCAACATACTCGTCACGCATTAGCCTTTAATATGCATTTGAAGCTCGCCGCTCACCACAACATCCTTTTAGGATTTCAATCCGTCGCTGCATAATGAATTTAATAAATGAAGAAAAAATGTTCAAAACGCGTGGTAGCGAGAACTTTACATAAAATTGAAAGGTCCAAATATGAAATACCTGTATGTGTTAAATAAATTATTATTTTTATTATTATTAAACACTAATAACATAAAATCCAAACTGCAAATACTTTGCGGAAGCATTGCATGAGCTTATTTCCTCTGCTTTCACGAGCTTTACATGATGCGGGTCACTCATGACAGAACCAATGGATTTAATTACCTAAACGAATAAACAATGTTCCCTGCAGTTAAATTAATAGCTTTCAGTATTAACTTGTTAGGATAGTTACAGGAATTTATTTATTTTATTAAAGTAAGCAATTATCGAGGAATAATTAAAGCCAATTGTAATGAGTTCTATCTGGTGGCGTACCTATAATTGCCAGCCTCAACTTTTTAAATACAATTTTTTACAAAAACATATATGACATTGAAAATCAATTAGTACTTCCACTCGAAAATTCAGCTGTGGCTTTAATAAGACTCAATTTGTTCAACTTCGATTTTTAGGCTTAAAAGACTTTTTTCCAGGAATTAAAATATTAAATCACCCAATAACACATTTCAGTAATACTTGAATTCTTATAAAAAAAATGAAATCTTAAGGGTATCAGAAATTCATATATAAATATCTTAGTCTATTAATCTCCCAAACGTCCCAAAATACACCCACTTTTTCAAGGAAACAAAAATAAACCCACCGTTTCAGTAAACATTTAAATATCCGTCGCTACATGCGAAATCGCCGTAATCGAGGAATCGCCGCCCCTTTCGGCTCATACCTACATAATGAAAACAGACGCGGGGCATCCCCCTCCGTCCTCAGGGGGGGGGGCAGAGCGCAGGCCACCTTTCGCTTCCGAATGGACGAATCAAGTCAACCGAGGAGCGGGGGGT
>LYUA01001027.1:301800-313936 GCA_002093875.1 Calopteryx splendens | reverse complement strand
CACGAGAAGGGACTCGGCCGGTCCACGAAGGGCTTTATCGCATCGTCCCATGGGTCAACCTGGGGAATCTTGCATGCCATTTTATCCTGTGCCGACATAGTTGCCCCTGAAATAATAAACCCTAAGTATTAATCGTGAATTAATATTATAAATGTGTGCATACAATCTAATAAGTTCTCTATTCCATGGAAAAATCTTCCAAATGCCTCTTAGAATGCAAAATTATAAATGTGAAATCTTAACGGAAAATGGGTTACGATTCCGAAAAAAATTACAGTTGAACCCAGGTAAAAGCATTTGCAAAACAAAATCTGCTTTGAAAAACCCGTACCAGAATCCGTTCGTTATCTGTTGGGATACCAAACCTTGTGTGTCATATATAACTTGGATGCCACACTAGTTAGCCAATTGAAAAATATCAGAATACTACCATCATAAATTTTACGCTAACTCAGGCCATCATTCCAATTATAAAAGTAATTTAGCGTTTAAGCACGAAAACATAACCTCAAAAAATTAAATATTTCGTAATCAATCACCGTAGAAATGAAATTAAGAAAACTATTATCGCCCAGAAAAATTCAATGCCCCGAAAATTTATGGATAATATAGCCATAGGATATAATTAACGTCTATAGTAGAATTTTTCTTTTAGAGAACTAAGAAAGCGGTAGTGAAGACCATAAAGTTATGATAAATATCAAAATGGAAAAGTTAAACTAGGATAACTTACATGGTTTATTTGCCGGAGCACTCTTATTTGTAATTAGTGTTTTTTCTGTTGTTTTCTCAGCCTTACCCTTATTTTTCAAAGCTTTAGTAGTTACAGGCTTCTTAGTTGCGGCAAAGCTAGTCCCTAGATTGAGAGAAAGTACATTTATGCATGAAAATTACAAAGTTGTATAGTTGCGTGCGTTTTGAGTTTCATCAGAATGTTAAAATGAAACAATACAGCCATTCACACCATTTTCAACTCTTTATGAGAATCTTTTGGGCATAGTCTTTAATTCCTGGGAAATTGTGAGCTACGGAGCGCTAATTCTTCAGCGCATACAGCAGGATATATTTAAGAAAGATAACAGAAATGATTATAAAGATTTAAAAAGGAAATGTAGCATTAAAATATCTCATGTTAAAGAAATCTCTCTCACTCTGTGCATGTGTTGAGGTTCCCCTTTTTCTAGTTTTTGTCGTGCGTTTCTCCGCTGGAAATGTTTCACTTTTGGTTGATTGGGAGGTAGTAGTGGTTGTTGACTTGAATTTCACGCCGGTTGCAACGCTGAATTTTGCTTAGTTGAAAGCATTTAAAGATAAAAGTAAAGAAAATAATATGTTTACTCATTCCCAAAATGAATTTGAAGTTGTGGATGCAGATGAGTGAATGAAAACATCAGCTTCTAATTCGATGATCAAGTGCAATACTTAGGTTTTACAAACTGTTGGAAATATGGCGATTACTTCTACCTCTCTTGAAGAGATTTTTCGTCTTCAGATCCATTTAATTTACAAAAGTTGTAGTTTGCAGAACGTATGCATCAATAGCTATCACATCCTGTGTTTAATCATCCGATAGCATATCAGTGTCCATCCACACGGCCGAGGTGATCATTAACGCAAAAATCAATCAGGAGAAACCAGGCCTTTGAATTACCAAATTTTGTTTTTACATACAAATTGATTTTTGATTTAAAGAAGGACCAACGTTTATCTTGAGATGTAGTGATTATAAATAAAATATTTGCTGAGATACTTACTGCTTACTTGCTTTGAATCGATGTCATCCTTTCGAAATAATATTTTTCCTGAAAGTGTTTCATATGTTTTCTCCATTGAACTGATGTAAGAGAAAATTAAGAAGCTTGCTAGCCCAACAAATCCCACGAAAATGAAAATCCTTTTTGCTCTTCTTCCTCCCTGTAAATGAGATTTAAGATGGTGTATAAATACATATTTCCTGGTCGTTATTGCTATAATAGCACAATGTGATATTCAGTTTCACATAATAATTTTGTGTAAATATCATATAAGAACTGATATTCTTTAGTTCTTATTTTCAATATTCTTTACTTTTGATTAATTTGAGTTTTATAAAAATGTGAATGTTCCCCAATAAGTCTTTATTCTCTCAACCCGAAGGTATCTGAGTTTAAGAATATTATCTGCAAATAATTGAAAATTGCAATAGTTTCATAACTTAAAATTAACTACCATTGTAATGTATTTTGAAAAAGAATTTGAAGAATATCAATTTACTCCTTCTTTTGCTCATTCAAGTTTTTTAGTATCACAAAACTCGATTCAATTCTTGAAACCACTGGGTTGTTCTTCCTTTTTTTCATTCCATTACGTTTAAGTTTCCGATTTTTATGAGTCCTGAAAAAGAGCGTATGGAATGAAATGTAATTAATCTCTTTTCAGTACATTTTCATAGATTCTTTTCATCTCCCAACAACCTATATTGCTACTACTCGGAGTACCCAGTGTTGAGGTAGTTACTATGCTATTCGAGACCTCTGTCCGCAGCTTTAGTCGACACGTTAGAAAAACGTTAAAATAAAATTGCTATTGGATAATTTACTAACTATATTTATAAACATTTAATAACCATTACGGAAGTTCTCTTCGCGTTTATGCTAAGAGTTTATGCATGCAAATCAATTTGTTTTAAAACCTAGTCGTGAAATAGTATAATGTGCAAAAAAAATCCCTTATGAAAAGCGTTGCAATAGAGCATCGTTTATTCCTAGGAAATGATTATTAACTACTATATTAAAGGATAATTAAAGCTCACTAAATCATTTATGTTGGAGTTTTTAGTGATTTTTTTCCACCGAACAAACCGTACGCCGATATTATTAGCGTGTATCCACTCCGTGTATTTGGTAGTTTAATATGAGCACTTTAAAATGACAACTCAATCCTGACTAAATGCTTGTCATTTTTATTCATAAGGAGCATATAGGAATAATAAGTAAAAATGGTAGCATTGTTTATTATGACAACTAATTCAAACTCTTAAGATGTGCAAGAACATCACGGTGTATTGAGTTGAGTGAGTGCATCGAAATTGTATTAGAGTACATACGCTTATCATGTATTGTCTATGCATTCGTAGTAGTATCTACGCATTCCTAATACCATTACTAACTAGTTTTAGAACTTTTTATATAAATGAAATCCGAAGTTTTTTATTTTTGATAATATATTTTTATGTTTGAAAATGGCAACATATGTTATCCTTTTTATTTTGAAAAAATTTGACTGAAACATTTTTATTACCAATAGAGTTTATATGATGCAATTTAGAGCTTTATTTATTGAATTTTAGTATAATAAAACACGTTTTGGAATTTTGGAGTTTTGCATGTACTATCTACTTAATAGATCAAAAAGGTACTTAAATAATTTACGCGCATTCACAAATTAAGATGACAACGAAAATCCAAGCGAAGGAATAAATAAGAATATGTATTTGAGAATCACCTTAGCCCATCCTCATTGGACTCTGATATTTTCCATGGGAACAGTATCACATATCTTTCTGCAGACAGCCTACTGGAAATGGGATGCAAGCGCATCAAGTATTTTCGTTCTGCTTAAATTATAGTCTAAGATAGACATAGTATTTTATACATAGTATTGGAATTCCAAAATAATGAAAGACTAGTAAAATAAATGGCTCTTTGGAATCAAAGAACCATGTATTTGTAAATAAAATTAATTGGATGCGTGCGTGCGTAAGTGCGTAAAACTGAGGACCTAGCTATATTTTTTTAACTGCTCTGATGTACTTCTGCTTAGGAATAATAATCTCTACACAATTTTCCGTGTTTTTAGATACCCCACGTCCCAGCCAGTGGGATAGAAAGCATATTTCGTGTATGTGAGAATGTATCGGTGTTCGCCATCCCATCGCATCGCTACGCGATGAAAACCCGAGATGAAGGACCTTAAAAAAAAACTCGCGCGAAGATTCCACCCCAAGGGGAGCGTTCAAAAGCTCTTTCCTCTTTGGTCTCCAGCCCTCGAGAAGATACTGCTTCTGAAATTCCTTTCTATGGTGACTCCGATGACAGTAATGATATCAGAAGGCTACCGCAATAACCGGAGACTTTAACGCCCGCTCGCCATCTCCCAAAATGCCCTCCAGATGGTTAAGCCCGAGTTCAAAGAGTTTATCGCCTTCAATTCATCCCACTCCACCAACTTTTTTTTGTAATCTCATCGGATCACGACTCGAGAGTCGGGCAAAAACTTTCTTTACTTCACTTAGATCTTTCCGCAGAAATGAAGGAGGGAGAAACCAGGATTAATCGAGAAGTAATAAAACAGCAAAGGGGGCCTTTTTTTTCAAAGATTCCTCGATACTCCTGCGAGTCTTGAGGAAGTCCTTTATGTTTTCATGAAAATTTCCCTTCTTTTTTTCTCCAATGCCCGAGAATAAACTCTAGATTCCTGACCGGAGGGCTAGAATGAGAGAAGGGCAACGCCGAGTGCGATGGGACATCTCGGCATGGAGCGCTAGCAGGGACGGGGAGCCCTCCTCGAAAATGGATGGGGAGATCGCTGTAGAATGAGGGGAACGGGAGCGCGGCCGATAACAATCCACGCCGAATCGGTGAGTGGTGGGCGGTTGGAGGGGGCTCTATGGAGCCGAGGGGGGGCGAGGGAGGAGTGTGGGGTTGTCGGTCGTGCCGGAGGCGTGGTGCGCGAGGCCCCCATTACCTTTTCCCGTCAGCCACCCCCTCACCCCCATTCCCACAACCCCCGATCTCTCGAACCCCGTTTTTTCCCCGCCACTTCTTGATTGCCCTCAGGCTCTGCATCGGTAAGTTGATGTTTTAATTTATCATCCTCGCACCTGCCAGAGGAATTCTAAAATTCCTACTCCATTCTCCTCCTGGTTGCCCGTTTAGTTCCTTCACCCCTTCGTCTTCGGCCGAGTACTAACTTGTGGCATTTTTGCTCTTGTATCTAAAATAACCTTTGCGGAGTGAGTAGGTATTTGTCTGAGGAAATAGGGTTTGAAATCTTCGATTCTAATGTTGGAATACCAATACTATATTTATTTTTTATAGAAGCGAGTAGAACCAGGAGAAATTATTTTTCGGTAATTTATATAAACAGATATTATAAATGCCTCTGCATTAAGTAAATAATTTTTTCACAATTCTATTTAATATTATTGAATCATTTTACATTAGTTTTGTAGCTTTCTACCTATCTCTAATTGCAATAGTATGTTTAACAGTTAACTTAAAGATAACATAACTTATTCATGTGTTATTTTTGTGCAGGTTAAGTAAATCAATGTTTAACCTCTATAATTTACGATGTTAGGGTTAACTTAAACTCGAAGATGAATTAACTGTCGGTATGAGGAAACTTACACTCCATTCGCGTAGCTGGATTTATGAAAGGGAAGGTGATCGTGGTTAGCAAATTGGTGTGTAGCTCAGCATAATCATAGCTTATCCATTCAAAGACTGTTTGGCCCTCCAAGCTATTCCATTTTCTTTCGATTTCTTCATTACTTACTTCATAGTCCCTTCCACTGGCATGCACTACCGATTGCTTTCTTGGACTCCTTCTCCAATTCTTCTGGTCTATCGTTCTTTCCACAAAGCTTTCTATTAGGTATAAACCATGTTTGATGCAATTACTTTTCCCTTTCTTCTTTTGCCTTCCATAGATTCCTTTCTTCACTCAATTTTCAAGGATTTCTTCATTAGTTTTCGGATATATTCATTTTATTCACGCCATTGTATTTGGTAGAGCCATTTTTTCGCAGTTCCTTGTCTCCTAATCATAAAAGTCTCGGAGTTGAAGAGGAGTAAACTCAGTAAAAGCGTTTTGTGAATCATTTCCTTCCTTAAACGCGCATATAATAAGTCGTTAGTTCTTTATGACTCTGATGGCAAGACTGTGGTGTAGGGTAAAATAGGGAAGTATTTAGGTCTTCGGGAGTACTTTAGAGTGATATTAATTTTGAAAATGGATGTTTAAGTGTATAAAAAGCTCTTTAACTAAATCTTTGCATTATTATAATTCATTCCCATGTTCTGAATTCCATTTTTATCCAATATACCAAGAATGAAAACAATAATGTTTAATAAAAAGCTTTGTTTTACTCGTATAATTAATTTCAACAAATACAAAATGACATATTTTTAATATTATTTCCATCATTCCAAATATATTTTGGCTTCTATGTTACGAAGGTGATTCATATCTGAAGGGATGAAGTGAGCTTCTTGAAGTCTACACGTCATTGTAAGGAACAATGCAGATATGCGTATATATGCGTTGGCAAATAGTAGCAAAAGATTTTATTCTAAATTATTGCGTTCACATGTTTTCAGTACATATTTTCATAATATTTTTTTATTACGATTTTCCCACATTATTCCTTGCGCAGTATGTACATAAGCATTTATTAGAACCATTAAATATATTATAAAATTTTTGAATAGGTCAAAGCCTCGTTTTCACCCAGGAAGCTACTCTCCGATCACCAGAGTAATTGAATCCATGCTATTTCAACGTAGCTAGAGAAAATGATTATTTGTACTACTTTATCCTCGGTAGAAATTTAATTATTCTTGTTGAAATCATATATTTTCTTGTTCAGTGTTCTTAAGTGGGTAGGTTCCTCAGTAGAAATGATTACTTGACCTAACTGCTTCTGGAACCTCCCCAAGTTCATAGTACCTACAACACTAGCTTTGGCTTCCAGGACACGATTTTATCATTTCATGTAAGGGAAAATAATTTTCAGTTCTGATATTTCTCCCCTTGTTTAAGGAGGTCCCATCAATTTATTGACAACTTTCTCTGAAGGAGTTTCAAATTTTTTCACCTAGTTAATTTTTGCCGAGGTATTAGAAAGCATTTCATTTATTTGTATTTCGGCTATTAAATTGCATTCCATAATAAGGAACACTTAATACCACACTTATTTTTGTCTGTATATTGAGTGAATGGTCATCCGGCGTTAGTAGGGAATAGTTACACGTATACGGCGTATTCACTTCGTTTGCAGCAGTCAAAGTAGATTAGAATAAATTTTTCCCGAAATGCTGAATCTAATGCACATTTATCTGCTACCGGGCTTTTAACCTTACGTAACCAAGATACGGCGGTACCTGTTTCTCTCATTTAACTCCCAGAAAATGCTGTTCCCTATTCAATTGACCACTGCAGATCATGACCAATTGACCACGTTTGCTTGCATACAGAAAGGCAATAAATGCATTGAGTGCATCTAAAGAAATTGACCAATTCTATTCCCTCTTGCTTATTTCAGTATAAGCGCTTATCATGTCTTAATCAATGCTATCATCGTTCAAGTTATCTGTAAATGGACACCAACGTTCTGCAACAAAATTGTCGTCTGAATCTGAATAATCGAATGTACGATTAGGCTTTTCTACGCTCTATTCTATTAATTTATCCTGAAAATCGTGCTGAGACGATGAAATCGATAATCACTGAAAATAACACAATGCTTAATTATTGCTATATATGCGTATTGTGTACTGAGTGTTTTCATTCTAGTATTAAAGACAATAATTCAGTAAGTTGTAAATATTTGAACTTAAAAAAGCAGCAGGATAGAATAGCTAGAGAGTTACCTAAAGAAAACATATTTTACGTTTTTCTAACAAAATAACGAGTAGGAATTGCTAATAGCCATGAAATGATTAGAAATGAAATAAAGCATGGATTGATTGAATTTTATTTCGAGTTAAAAATTTCCATGAAATATTTTTTCTGCAATAATTACCTCTCTCAAAGTCCAAGTATAGTTATTTTGTGAGGTGACATAATTGCAATTTCTTAATCTCTTTTTTTCAATTAAATACCTCAACTACATTGTTATACTACACGAAGATGCATCGTTTTAATCAATATTATAAATGTTTGCCCGGTATTTTGCTGTTAAATTTACGGCAAAGTGATTGCATTAATATAGGGAATTGCTTAATTTCTCAGTTTTCTCTTGAAATAAGCATGTTATAATGCATAGTGACGAAGGCTAATACATACAAAATGAACATTACAAAAGAGAATCATAGGCGTCACTAAATCTCAAGTAATGTAGTATGTTACAAAATATATGATCAAAAGGACTTTTTAAGGAGTGAAGGGTAGTCAATAGAGTCGAGCGTTCTCCAGTTCCAGTTTCGCTCGGTTTATCTCCAGGGTCTTAACCGTAGTTGTAAGGTTTTCATCGCGAGCGCGAAACGTTACCTATATTTCTTCAGAGTGCAAAAATTATAAAAAACAAAGCTTTGGATTTAAATCCAAAGAGTCGATATCCCGATGTGAGCCATCTATGCTTATGAATGCCTACCTATTCGTGGCTCATGTCTGTTTCAAGAGTGACGCTGAAAACTCTGACGTTTTCGCATTTCATGTTGCGAAGAATATATTTGCAAGCATTTCACAGTTTAATGCGAATCCTACTGCTGCAGTGGATGTCGAGTATCGATTTATTTTACAGGGATTGAACAATCTGAATCAAGTGAAATGCAGAATGAGAGCTGCTAAACAGAGGGATTGTAAAGAAATTGTAGAGGTTAACTTGAAAATGAAGCGAATGGGAAGACACAAACTCCCAATATCCGGATTATTCTTTTTGAAATCAAATCATCTCTTGTTTTGTTTTCTTCAAATGGGTACCTCTGCACGGTTAAAATTGTCGAATTTAATCCTTATGATCGAGCTAATTTTTTTTAGATAAGTATGTCTAAAATAAGAAATTCTTCCGGTAAACATTTTCTCTACTGTTGGCCAAGAATGCTAAATTGATTGTGTATCCCTTGTTATGCATATATCCTTCAGTTTTATGTGTGTTTGGATTAGACAGATGTTTTACAATGAGGGAGTCTAATACCAACGATCACGCCCTTAATAATTCCGTATTCGTGGTCGCTTACACGCGTTTCACGCATTTGTCTCTCAAGCAAACTAAGCATCGAAACATCAACGTGTGCGTCTAACGAAGAAGAAGCGACGTCGATGAAAAAGGGGAGCGCTTAGACAGCCTATGGTTTCGAGAATGACTGCGGGTTAATTACTGGCAAAGAGTTTACAGTGGTAGAATTGCGAGATCTATCACTACAAGTTAAAACAGCTGCCTTTCACGATGACAACGGAGAGTCGGGATGGCAAACCATTATTCAAACAAGGAACAGAGAGAGTGGGTGAGATGGTGGGAGTGAATGACAGCCGCAGAGAGAGCGCTGTCCAGGGAACAAAGCACTATCGGGTCTGCTGGATGAAGAAAGTGGAGAGGAGCGAGGTTTCTCAAGCGTGCAGCATGAATTTAATACCTAACTAGCATAATATCCGTGGATCGCTACGTTTTGATCTAATTTTCAGTAAGTGTATTACACATTCTGTGCTGAGTGATGTATTTATTTAAATTGTAGCACAGACACCGTATACCAGTCAGTCATTCTTTTATAATTTTTTAGAAGCAATCATCTACATCTACGGGGCGTCCTACAAAGCTCCTGAAAGGCGTGTGGTAAGGAGTATTTAGGAGACCAACCTTTCACAGTAACCTATCATTATGAAATGATATACGATTAACTAAAATTTGTTTATCATTTATAATGTTTTCCTATTGCACATTACATTCCCATAATATTGTGGTCGCGAATGGTGTGTTTGAATATTGAATTCTTATCGGTGACGACTTCTATTTCTCTAATTTTTTCCGGGTGGTCCGACCATTCATAACATTTTGACGTCCTATCAATTTTCTTATTGTCCGAAGCAAAATAAGCAAGCAGCCTACAATATCCAGAAGCTGAAGCCTCACTCGCACCCTTTGAGTCTCCAGAGTCTCCCATACCAAGATCACCCAGCCTAAAATCGCTTTTTTGTCATAGATTTTTTTCAAAAAAAATCTCGCAGATCTTCTCTCCAATCTTTCCAATGCCTTTATCAACCTCTTCTCAGATGAATCCCAAATACGGTCCGCACACACCTAATGTGGTCTAACTCACTAAAGATAACATCTCACCTTAGCACTCTTGTTGCGCCCTTCAACTACTCTCCTTATGAATCCGAGTTTTTTCAACGCTTTCCCACATATTCCACGTAGAAATGTGCTACGTGAAAGATTTGGGGTAAGACTGACTCCCATGCACCTTAGTTGTTCCTACCTTCTTAACTCGAGTCTGTCTACACCATACGTAAATTTACCGTGTTTTTTATTCCAAAAGCTCATTGGAGTACATTTTCCCGGGGTCAGTTCTAACTCCTATTCCTTACACTAACCAATCCTAATGACATCTACACCACATGAGAATTGGTCAATATCTTCTGGGGTCTTTATTTATCTGAATATCATGGTGTAATCAGCGAATAATCTAATTTCCTTTGGGAAAGTGGTATGAGGCCACGATACATATGTGGCACGCTGTATTAACCTAACCAATTCTTTGTATGGATTTGAGGATAGAACTGAGAAAATAATTAACAATGCTCATTAAAGTAAACATTGAAAGTTAACGTCAAACGAAATTAAAATCACGGGTGGGGGTTTTTGTTGAAAAAAAGTTATAGAAAAATTATTCCTGCAAATAATTTTACCTAATTATGAATAGAACGACTGGACAAATGGTTCCCTTTGGTTAAAGATTTGAATTCTGAAAATAGCCTGTGCATTTCCTTGGGGAAGCTCCAAATGTTTACACAGTTCGTTTTCTATAAGCTTCAAAACAGCCTTATTAGCGGTGTAGCCGCGGCTTTGGAAAATTTACTTCCTCGACAATCCTTCCTGTAGTCTCTCTTCGGTCATTCAAACTTTTATTTCCCTACACTATCGTCGATGTCAGGTAGCAATGCGATATACTTTTGTAAGAAAATGAATTTTAGGAAATAATATTGGGGGCAGTAGGCTTAGATAAGTAGAAGGGGAAGTAAGGAGTGAGTATATAGGCACACCTGGTGTTTTAACGTTATGCATTAAAGAGATTTCGTCTTACGATAAACAACGCTTCATTATACAAAGTAGACAAGAAGATGATGCATTACTCTGAGATATTGAAAGGAAAATAAATAAGTTGAAAGTTGTCACGCAGACAAGCTCGTCAAACGTTTTTCAGTTCGTTTAAACGTTAAAAAGCCTAAAGGAAGAAAAATAATTTCAAGAGAAATTTACACATTACTAAGTCAATTTTTTTAAGTTGGAGTAGGTACTTAAATTTTTATTCACAATAATACTTTTTAGATTTTGTTCACATTTGTTAGTTATAAACGTCTTTCTTGTCCTTCACAGACAAAAGGAGATTAAAAATTTAAAAAAATATTGAAATAAACAGGTTTTGAAACAGACCGACGCTTTTTATGAGTCCGGGTTTCATGCCATGTAAGGTACTGCTGCATCCGTCACTTTTAACTGTTGATAAATATACTATTCCTTTTAAAAAATAAACAAAGATCCCTGAGGTTCAATTATAACACGAAATATTTGTCTCTATTGATGCGTATTTTCAGATAGAAATAAGAGTTGTGACCATTTATAAGCAAAAAATGCTTGTCAAAGCACAGTCGACATCTCTATACCTTATCAATTACTAAGTAACAAGTTATTAAATAATAAGACCAACTCAAAAAACAAGAATTATCATCTTTTTAATATAAATACAGACGTAGTTTTGAGTATCGACAAAAAATACACTTCATTAACATGGCTCTGTCCAGTGTACTGAATATAAGACACCAACAGTACAGCGGGGAAGGGGGGGAGATGGAGGGGTAGGGGGAGGTGGAAGTGGAGTGGGGCTGAGCTGGTCCGTGTTCATGGCAGGGATTGTTGTCGTTGGAGGGGAAGGAAGGGGGGTGAGGGGCGGCTGTGACGCGTCTGTTTCTCGGCGTAAGGAAGGATGGGAGGAGCCGCTTCGGGACGGAGAATGGAGGATGTAATCGAAATTAAATTGAGGAGGCAGTAATCTCCCGGCCACTTGCGACGGATGTTGAGACAAGGAATGTAATCAATTTCCCGGACGCTGAGGCGATGCCACCGTCTTAAAGACGTTCATCATTAAGACGGATCCGAAAAGTGTTGCCACATTCTTTCGCACGGAGTTCTCTATTGAGATGGCGGCTGGGAGGGCAA
>LYUA01001027.1:129646-145179 GCA_002093875.1 Calopteryx splendens | reverse complement strand
GGAGCACCAGGCGGTCACCGAGGCGAGTGCAGTCTGAAGGGACAGGGCATCAGAAGGGCATCAACCTGCTTGAAAATTTTGCAGTCATTTGCGTACAGTCCCCCTGTATTTGCGTATCCCCCTGGGATGCAACATTTTAATGTAATAAAAGGACCAGGAATACCTTAAACAAGGAATACTTGGTATGTAGGGAGAATGACGTTTCTATGGCTTTTAAACTACTGATAGCTCATTTAAAAAAGCCGCTTGAAGGTATCTGAGTGCAAAAAAGCACGAAAGTGCAAATCAGTTAAACTAAAACCTTGGATCAGTTAAATTAAACCTCTGATTTCTTACATTATAAAATTGAGCGTAAAAACTATTTATTCAACAAAATTCGGTGACCCCTAAACAATGAAAATCTGAGAAAGGTTTTTTGTAAAGTTTAGAAATAAGCTATGTGAAAACAATTAGAAATACTGCGAATGCTTACTTTAATGCAACAGTTTGAAAAGGCTAAAGGTAATGCAAAAGAGCAGCAAAATATGCTAAAAGAAACAACAGGAGAAAAGCTAAAAACTATTCAGAACTATGAAAGCCAAATAAACAACCAACTCATCACTGATGAAGAACTTTTAGAGATGTAGTTAAACAATTAGGCACTTTATTAATATATTTGAACCAACGAAAATTAATTCAATTGGGACCTCTAATTCTTTGTCCATTACCTTAGTAACAAATCGAAATTATTCTAACAAAATTTTTTTAAACCAATTGCGTCACCTGAAATAGAGAAAACAGTTAACGCCCTATCCTCTCGAAACATGCCGGAGTCTATGGCTTAAATGAAGGACTCCTAAAATTAATAATTTCTTATAAAGCAAATGTACTTTGCTACATCTTTAACGTGAGTTTTACAAATGGTGCATTCCCTAGTGTGCTGAAAAGAGCTTTTGTTATCCCCCTATAGGTACAAATAAGGTCTGCGTTTTATGCAGAACTATCGGCCAATCGTTGTTATCCATTTTCGCAAAAGAATTTGACAAACTTGTGAAAAAGTGAACATTGTCTCTTCTAGAAAAAAATGTGAATATAATATACGGTTTGGGTTTTGGAGTAGAAAAGGAACTGAAGAAGCAATGGAATATTGAATGATTCCATTTACGATGCTATTAACTGAAATCAGCGTACTGATAGCCTTTTGGTTGGCATAAAAAACCTTTTAATGCGATAGATCATAATATTTTAATTGCTAAATTAAGGCAAGCGGGTTTTCGTGGCCTCCCACTAGAATGGCTTAAGAGCTAGCTACTTGTCGTTACGCATCTGTGCGTAAGAGTTAAAAATTGTTATAGTGATTCTGAGATTATATGTTGTGGTGTACCACAAGACTCCGTGTTGGGACCCATTTTATTTTTAATTGATATCAGTGGGTTTGTACAAGTCTGGTTTCAAAGGATGATTAACTGTCTTTGCAGACGATCTAACCTGGGGCTAATAACCTGCGAATTGGGAGGTAGTACACTATAATATGCAATCATATATAAATCACCTTAACAAATTTTTTGCTGCGAATAAACTGCAATAAAATAATAAAACTAAATTTCTGTTTCAATGTTTGTAGTTGCTTCAAAATCAATTAAAATGTTGTATCATCATCTGAAGTGTATGCAAATTACCTGCAAAATAAAAATAAAAATTACCTGGAAAAATGGTATTATATTGCGCGTTACTAATTACTAATACTTTTATGAAAATATTTTTCTGGATTATTACTTGTAATGAGAAAATCATATCAATATTCTTGATTGATTCTATGATTTTAAATCACAACTGATATAAAATATTGTTAAACTCAAATTTATTATTAACGTAAAAATATGTGTCCTGCATATTTTCTGAAAGTCATTTACTTTGCTGAAGTATGATCTCTGAATAAGTTTGATTTCGAACGCAACAAGGGTATTACATACTAAGGATCATTAATAGGAGGATAAATTAGAAAGCAAACGGATACTTTGGAGGGGATCAGTTTGGGTTTAGGAAGAGTGGAGGTACACGTGACGCATTGGCAGTAGGTAGGTCAACGATAGAATAGAATATAGAGCATACTCAGAATGTATTTATCAGCTTCATAGATTCCGAGAAGCCGTTCGATATAGAAAGCAAGCACTTACGTGTGTGGCAGGGAGGTGTTTCCAAACCAGAATATAACAGGGATGTATCTATTTGCTTTGTATTATTTAATAACGCATTTTACAAATTGATATTATCTAATGAATACATCGTGGAACATAGGAGTATAATTAGGGGATAGGAGGTTTTTCCTTTACCTACACGTTCCAGATTGCACACTTGAGGTAGCGGAAGGACAAACAGGGTTGGTAGTAATGGGCAAGGGTGTAGGACACGTTTGACCGTTAGAACACATGCTTTTTCACGTATAAATGGGGGAAATGGTGGGGAAAGCGTGGGAAAGACTAGATGTAGGAGTAAAAATCGGTGGGGAGCAGATCATGTCAGTCAGGTTTGCGGACGATCAAGCTTTAGTTAGCCTATTAGCTCAGGGTTTGCTATAATTGCTAAACTCACTACAGAGCTACAGAGATTGATAGAAAGGAATATATGGCATAAATCATGATATATTTGTCTGCTTCGTTGATTTCGAGACGGCGTACGATAGGGTAAACTGGGTACACCTAATGGAGGTATGGTATAAGATAGGAGTAGACTGGAGGGATAGGTATTCGAAACATGTGGATGTATCAGACTGCACAGGCGAGGGTAGCGGATGGAGAAACAGGGTGAGCAGAAGTAGGTCGGGGGGTAAGACGTGGTTATCCGCCATCACCGGTGCTCTTCAATATACGCGGAGGAAATGGTAAGGGAGGGGTGAGAACAGCTAGAGATAGGAGTGAAAGTAGATGGGGAACTTCAGATCAGTCAGGTTTGCGGACGATCAAGCTTTAGTTAGCCAATTAGCCTAGGGTTTGCAGTCATTGCTGGACTCACTACAGAGACTGTGAGATAGGTATGGGATGAAAATAAATTAGGAGAAAATGAAGGCAATGAGGAGCTCGAAACATAGGATAACAAAGTTAAACATTAACGTTAGAGGGAAAAGTGATTTTGAGAAAGGTAGGCAATGTGATAAGGATATTAGAAGGAGAATCGTATTAGGTAACGAAGCTTTTACTAAGAGGATATCATTGATTTCAATGACCTTAGACAAAGTTGTATAGAAAATACTGGTAAAGACGTTGATATGGAGCTTACTCTTGTATGGCTCAAAAACTTGGTCATTTTTTCAAGGTTGAGGCATAGATTGGAAGCTTTTGAAATGTGGGTGTGGAGAAGGATGGAAAAAGTGAAATTGACGGAAATGAAAACCTCCCTCGAGGTTTTTTGCAAGGTTGGGGAGGTCAGAAGGCTGCTGGGAGAAGCCATGAAAAAGCAAAAAGGTAAATGCAGTGCGTACTGAGTGGCAATGGATTGGTGAATTGTGATACAGGGGAAAATGGAGCGAGTTCGAGGGAGGAAAATGTTAGGCGTATTGAATGGAATGAATGGTGGCAGAAAGTATGTGGAAATGGAAAAAGGGCTTTTACGGAAAGGATTATTACGGAAGATGGAATAAGGGTTTGACTGTTGAAGTATAAGTGTCACGTGTCTATAAGGAACGTATCCTGACAAGAAGATTACTTATGCGAAAAATTCACAATGTAACAATCATTCAACTGAACCGGGATTTGAACCCGGATCCCTCGATTCCGTAAAGCAAACGACCGGAAATGTAGGGACCGGACCGCGTTCGAGTCCCGGTTCAGACAAATGATTACTTATTACTATTACTTATTGCACTGTGAGTTTTTCGAATATGTTTGCACAATGGCGGGTAACTCCGCTAAAGGAACTATCCCGCAGTTTCTTTGAAGTAGATTACTATTAAACAATAGAGTGGACAGGAAGGGATCATGATCCTCTTTTTAGAGACGGGTAGTAGGCATTGTTTCTCTTTCTAAGACTCCTAATATTATAAGGGATATTAGATGCCCCATTAAAGAGCATATATTAAACAATACGCAAATTTGAAAATGATGAAATAATTATGAAAAGACAGGATAGTGGGGAAGAAATTATAAAAAGGAAGTTTCTTGAAAAAATATAAAAACAGGTCGACCATTACGTGAAAGGAGAGGTTAGTATTCATGCAAAGTAAAATAAGAATACTTCTCACCCTTTCACAACGTATCTACTCCGTTAATTTATATTTCCTTTCCTTTTGGAGAAAAATAAAAAAAAACTTACACTTTTAGTGTCAGTCGTTACGCCAATTCAATCGTAAATCGCTAATCGTTCAATTGTACAGAAGAAGTACATTAATATTTTTTTAACGAGAGCGAGGATAAACGGCGGATATGCCTATTATTAAAAAATAATTGTTTTCATTTCGATATTATAGATAAAGACAAAATCATACCCAATCACCGGCCATACGTACAATGCATAATCTACATGAAATGCTATAAAGTGCACATTTTAACAAATAACTATACTCTTTAGCCTCAAAAAATGTACCCTTACTTTCTTTCAATTTGTTCCTCATTATGCAATATTATAAAAATCTAATACCTACCTGTACTTTTTCGAGCACCCTTTCCAATAATTACCATGTTTATATATTATTCACCACCATTATTTACCATAATTTCGGTGGTCACTTTCAAGAAATAGATACATGGATATTCGTAAAGTTAAAACACATATTGAGACAGAGATCGGACTCGGCCATGATCGACTTTTTGTTACTTTATTCATTTGAAGTCACTAGTTGATGATTATGCCTATGTTAGTATTGGCATTTAGCTGAAGGGATTTCGACGCCTAAAGTAATTCATCACTGAACAGCATCTCGTGAACTGGTAATTGCATCGCAGGACATTATTTTTCCACAAAATCCAATTTCAAATAGGAGAATAATCAACGCACCAGCAAAATAAAACCATGTCCAATCCGAATCAGATAGATAAACAGAATAAAGATAGAACTTGTGAACCTAGAACTTTCCAGGGAAAAGTATAAAAACACTCGTGTCTGTATGACAATTATAATCGGTGGAACCCAAGATTCAATATTTAAATAGGTCGAATAGTTCTGAGGTGAGCGGCGGTATATTCGTCAAAGCCAATATCCCAGAAGAATCTATTTATCATTCAGTTGTTCATTGAACTGTCCACTTGAGAAACAGTTCTTTGCGCAGGAAATAGATCAATAAATACCAAGGTTCTGCATTGTGCTTTTAATGTCTTCTATTTTCTATCTATGTCCACACACCGCAACCAAAATTTTCTTTCGGAAATAGAAAAAGCAGGTCTCGGCACCGTCACAGACAAAGTGCTTTAAAATTACTCGAGAATTCGGGAACGCGCCGAGATTTTTTCCTCCACCTCGGAAGGATCTTTGGAACGTTTTTGCTGTAGTCATCCTCCACACTTACGGATTGATGTCAAATGGAATCTGAGGGGAGACTTCAACGCCTGTTTTTCCTCTCCCTCGCCCCTAAGCCCTCACCCACAAACGGTTCCTCCCACCCACACCACAGGTCCTTCGGTCCGCTTCCGTGCCACCCAAAGCGCGCGGCAAAAACCAACAAAGGATATGGGGATGGCGAGATCCCTCCATTCTTCCCTAACACGGGCGGCACTCATTAGCGGACCGTGGACAAAGCATCCAATCTGGAAGGGACAGAGGAGATTGGAAATGGTTGGCCAAAGCGGCTGGATCCAGTGGGGTCCAGAGGACTACGAGTTTTTTCGCCACCTCCATCTGAAGGAAGGAGGAAAAATCTTCTTCACGCCGGTGGTCATGGTTACGCGTCGTTTTGGTTCGATCCAGGAGCCCACCCGCCTTCTGATGGAACACCCCGCGGAGCGTTCGGGAGCGACCGGGAGGGAGGGCGAAGGATTCCCCTCCACCTCCCCTTCAGAACCCCTGTGTCCTGCGGGCGGCCGAGGATGGCTGCGGGGGACGAGGCCTCGATGAGGGTCCCCCCACCCCGGCCGCTGCCAGGGGCTCGGCCGCCGCGCACTTCCGCTCCCCGCGGTCGGGGCCGCGGAGACCGAACGAGCGGAACGCATTGGCGCTCGGTCAGCACCGCGGGGCTCCACCAACGCCCCCCGGCTGTTTTTTGCCATCATGTCGTTCGTTCATTCATTCATCCCCCCTCCGCTTGAGACGATGCCGCCGTAGGAACGATGAGATCCCGCCTTTTTTCCCTCTTCTACCCAGCCTGGTGAGACCCCAAAAGATGTGTGTTATTACTAAGGGAATTATTCGGGCAGTGAGTTCTTCTGATGCCATAAAAGGCTAATAAACTGAATTCTTCTAAGTTGAAACTGTGCCATTACGCATTACTCTTACCGAAATTCAGAATTAATGCATTTTAATTTAGGGTCTTTTTCACATGCTTTGGAGGAAACTCAAACGCTGCCTAGAGGAAGTGCATACTCGGACATTTAAACATCTCGGATGAACGTAAGGCTTGTTGATGATTAATAATATTCAATAAACTAAAAGAATAGCATTGTTTTCACATAATAGAATAAAATATAAGTCCAACTACAACCAGATGCTCCAGTCATCCATCCTCAGGCACATAAAGACATTAAATTTCGGAGTAGCCGAGGTGACGCTGAGGGAGATAGTAGGGATATTTAGAATTTTAAAAGTGGTTAGCGACAAGGCACTGGTCAAATTTTCATTCTTGCTATGTAATGTCATTTCCATTTGCTCGAATGCGTCAAATCGAGCACCATTTTTTCACCTCGTGGCAGGTAATGAGGAAAAAATCATTCCAGAGACCATTGCTAATAAATTTGTGCTAAGATTTGAGTTTTCAGAGTGTTTGTTCAATAAGATTTGAAATTGTTCTTTGACTAGTGTCTCTATGGAAGTTTCTTTCAGATTAACCGTTATAATATCACATTCATTGCTTTAAAATTTTTGAATCCCGGATCGTTAGAGGAGATCGCTATGAAATAGATCATTTTAACCACAGTGGTTGCAATTCGAGGCCGGCCTACGTTTTTGCGCCTACGGCCGTTTTGTACGTATGCTGGTGTGTGTCACTCATAGTAGTGTTTTTTAGAGAGGTTTTCCGATAGTGGAACTGAGGTAGCTGCTGACGTAGACGAGTAAAGTTTTTGAATTATTAGCAATTGATTTCTACCATCACCTTTTGAACCAACCTTTGTGTGGAATATTTAAACGGTTGCATTATATTTTTCTGTTAAGGGTAGAGCATTTTAGCGTACTTGTGTACTATATACCTTGATGCCATATGTACTCCTGTACTATTTACATGGCGTACCATTATTAGACATATTTGGGGAGAAATCAAATAAGGAATCAAGTTGTTAGGAATTAATTGCCCTTAATAAGTATGATATAATTGCTTCCGATTTTTTACCTAGCTTTTAATTCTTCCGTTGATACTATTTTTATTATCGGCTCATCAGAAGTCCACGTTCCTCATTCTGGATATTTTTCAGTCACAACGTCCTTAAGGTCTTGGTTACCTTGGTCACCGCGCACTCGTTTCCGGGGTGGCGCATTCACCTACGGACCCAGGCGCGCAATTTGCCACGCTTTGGGGCCCATGAATCCCCCGGGCCCGCCCATACCTACGCCAATCCACCCGTCCCATTCGTTCCAGCCCCCGCGGAAAAAATGAAAAAAGTCGCCCTTTCGCTCGTGTTGCCCACGCGGAGGAACTTGCGGTCGGGCGCCGATTTGCGGCCGCGTCACTACGCCCCATGCGTCGTCCACACATCCATCCCTGGGCAGTCGACCGCACGCTCAGACCCCCCTGCACCCTCGAGGTCCCCTGGATTCGAGAGTACATCTCTCGAAGCAAAGTTTGCTACCATCATCTCATTCTTTGGAGAAAAAAATCCAGAATTGCCGTTCTGATTTTTTGCAATGAAGGTAGTTTAATGTCGCACGTGACAGTTGCAATGATCTCGCTGCACACCAAGGACCGCGGTGGGCGTATACGAATAATACTCTTCCGTAGAGCGGGCTTGGACGGTTTGGTTAAAATTGATTATGTCGATATTTACTTCAGACATATTTGGTGCACATCATCCCACGGTTAAGTTTGACCACATTCTAATTGGTATACCTATATTACCTATTAGCCTTTGGCATTAAAATACATTATAAAATAATTAAAACGCAAAATTTCATGCAGTAAGTAGCATGATAATACGTTTGAGCATAAAAATTAATAAAACTCTTTTCACGTCAGCTATCGTGTTAGACGTTCTCCATGCTGATATAGGAACCTAATAAATGCACTCTTAAGTTTATGTGAAATGGGAGTTGAGACTCATGAGTAAGGCTTGCTTACCTCGTGGTACCTTTCATATGAACAACTTCCAAATTCCTCTTATCAGGACTCTGCGGTATGTTCACGATCATGTACTCTGGAATTCAAATCATCGTATCTTGGAAAAGAAAGGTAGGAAAAACCATCGCTGAGTAAAAAAATCATATCAATAGTTTTTTTTTACATTTTATTCATTGCATTTTTATTCTCTTCCCTTAATTGTAAATATCGTCCTAAAACTTTTAAAAAGTTTTAAGTACCTACATTGCTCTTTCAGAAGAATATTTTCACTAAACAATAAGATGTCTTACCTTATTTGGTAAATTGTATTTATGCTCAAAATCTCATTAAACAGCTATTAACTTGCCTAAAAAGCTTCAAAATACTACTAAAAGATCATTATATGATTGAAAAGTCTTATCATGGCAAATATTATTCACTTAAAACTAATGATTTTAAAATAAATACGAAAATACATGATTTTTGGAGTGGTTTTCTGTTTTTACAGTGGCCTACAGTAGAAATGGAAGTTATAATCTTATAATAACTTTCTATAACTAGTAATGGTATTCTCTATCCCATTGTTTCCAAAAAATATATTTTTCACATTCCCAGGGAGCCAAGGCTCGAGTAAGATTAGTAGACTTTAGAATGTTGATAAGTAGCAAGTAAAAGTGACCCTAATAGCTTACCACTTTGAGTAAGATTCTATAAAAACATAAGTGAACGGCTAGAACCAGAGTATGTTGGCAAACATTAGGGTCGAATCCAATATTCAGGGACGGCTGTCTTTTTTATCATTGGTGGTCAAAAATAAGGTCCCTCTGCAAAAGCGCGCGGTTAGTTGCGACCATAAAAGTAGAATAGAAGAAGGAACAGATAATTAAGCTACTCTGTTGTAGTTATTGCACAAAATTTCTAATAATTAGATCTTCCGCCGTAGTTTTTGGTACTACAATTATTTGAATAATTTTCTTTTATGCCTACTCTTTTTCGTTACCATTTTTCGGCGAGTTATTCTAGCATTTTCATATTTAGTTTTATAAGGTATTGGTCAGTATTTATTATTAACTCAAATGTATTGTTTTGATGAAGAGAGTTTAGAAAAAAATGTGCATCTGAATATTGATTTTCTGCAGCACATGCCGTTTCTCTCATGTTTAGGAATGGTATTTCCTTTAGAAGATCAGGGACTTGTGAAATAGTCTTTAATACACTTAATTTGCATCTGGTCAGTAGATTACTATTAATGACAATTCGGTAAAAATACTTTTCTTTCATCTTACTATAATTACATTTTTTCCTCATTGCTAAGTTTTCGAATCTGCTGCATCGATCTGTAGCTGTTGTAAAAATGAAATCAGGACGAAATGCAATTGTTTCTCTCGTCCGGAATGAAAATGCTCGTCGGTGTGATTAAAGTATCATATATTTTTAAAATGTTTAATTTACTAAGCTCCAATGAGCACTAATGAACTACAATGGATCTTGTATGGTTCCCAACGCTTACTGCTTTTTAAAGGCGAGATGCTAAGTTTCAACACAGTGTTGGCGCTAATCACTGTGACTCATCTGCACTTTCACTTTCCGGCCGCTCCGTGCACGAATTGCCCCTCTGCTGGTCGCGAGCGCAGATGCAAGCACCTCGCCGCAAAGCGATAAATTCTTCACGAAAGGGTCAAAGGGGAAGCCAAGGGGGTCATCGGGTGGGGTCACGGCTAAGGGGGCACTCGATCACGGTTTAGACCTTACGAGTAGCCGTAAAAGGTTTGCCCACGACGTTCGGGAGGCGGAAAGCGCTTCGTGACCTCTTTGAATCGAGTGCACGTTGCACCTTGCGCGGTTGATTACCAAATTCTCAAGTCTCGCTGCAATAGTAATAATCGGCTCATTGACATCTAATGAGGAAGTCGAATTAAATAGCTCACACCTTTTTTTGCATCCATACCTCACAAAAAATCCGCTGTGAAACATACTTATTCAATTAGTCGCCTACGCTTTAGCGGTGATAGAGAGTAATTTTAGATGATTTTTTTTAAATTAACAAAAGATTAAATGGGAAGAGATTGATAGGTGCAACGAAGTATTGGAGTATGTGGAAAATTTGTTATTGACAAGGGAGGTGATTAAACGCCAATGAACGCATTTCATTGTGCATTGGAACTCTCTTTTAAGAAACGTTGCCTCTAATGAGAAATGGCTAGTTGGAAGTGCCGTAGCAGATAAATCGATCTCTGAGGAAATGATATCGTTTTATTTTACTTGAATTTAAAAATTAAATCCGGAATAATGCGCAATTTTTTTATAAGAAGTTTTTATCTAAATATCTTTGGAATATACTAAGTAGGTATATATAATATACTCAATGGTAAATAGGAATATGAAAAAGATAGGGACACACGTAAAAGAGATGAAGGGGATTGGGGAGGGGGAAAGAATGTGAATTCCAAACCGGAAAAATAGTTTCCAAGGACCTTTGGTTTACCAGGCCGAAACATTTGCCACGCAGGAACTACAAGAGATACGAATAGAAACTGATGGGAAATGCAGGGATTTAGATGACCCGATTATTTTCGCAGAAAGATGGCGTTTGGACGGTTATTCAGCCATCAACAGTGGAAAGGATAATAGGATAAGCAAACAAAGAGAGTACTACTGAAAAATATCAGTGCGTTTAAAGGCACGCATATTCAGCAGGAAAATGGAGCAACTTGCCCAAATAAGAAAAATAATGATAGTTGTCAAAACACAGTAATGGAACCAAAGGACGGTTTGGTTGGTGTTGGGTAGAGCTCACCCGTTACTAAGACCAGCGGCGTGCGAAATTCACACATCAGGGTAATAAGGGTAGCTAGTTCCTTTTCATCTACCACCTGTGATTTACTAGGATAACCTGCTGAGGGTGCCCAGAGACATCATCCAGAATCGAACTCGGGCCCTCCGCTTAGTAGCTCTGCACTGAACTACCGAGACCCCCATTAATAGTAGATATAATAATAATACATGCTAATTGTTCCTAAAAATAAATTTACATGGAATACGGTATATAAATACGTTATAAACGTTGTTACAATAGAATCATTAAAAAATAAGCATCTTTCAAACACCATCGACTCACAAAAATATTTATGTTACCGATTTATAGTTATGATAATTATTGGCACGTTTATTTAAATTAGATGCCCAGAATACAAGGCCAAACCAGAACAGGTACAGAACAAAAGGTAAACCAAAACATTAATTAAATACCAAAAGGATAAATATAAAAACGATAACAGAAATATACATATACATTCATGAAAATCCACCAATCGGCGAAAATATATTCAATTGTGTATATATACATGAGAAATAACCACGGGACTTCGACTGGCCAGGTCGCTGACCACTGTGGTAATCATAAAATATAAACATCTATAACAATGGCTAAAATGCTGAAAATCGCGTGGGTTTTCAATTCTCAGTCTAGAAAACGTTTTTTCTGTTTGTGATTCACATCTTCCCATGTGTTTGTCTTTAATCTATTACCTAGATATCCCTTTCTTTAATATTCCATTTTGAAGCTGGGGAAGAAGAAGGAAAAATTTCGTCTTCAATTGCCGTCCTTCAACGCTGCCGGGACAAGAAAACTACGACATCTTATGCAGGCGTAAAGCACCATTTTAGTGCGAGAGGTGCCAAGAAAATCCTTCGGCCAGTGCCAGTGAGGCCCTCCTTCGAGTCCACCACACGCGCCGATCTCCCCACGTTTGCTCGGGAGGACTCATCCAGATTCATCTCCTCTGATTGAGCGCCACTCTTGACGCTACCGATTGGAATACGATAGGGAAACCGCTGCATGGAAAACATTTTTATCAGGGAGCCGACCATTCAGAGTGTAGCAAAATGACGGCCAGGCCTAGGTATATAAAGTTGGCAGAAATCTTGTAGTAGCGGGGCACCTGCAATTTTAAAGTATGTTGTTACGGGTAAATGTGGTACCTAATGTAAAATTACAAATTGAAATTAGGTTTCACAGTCAACATTGTTGTTTTTCTATTACAGACTATACTTATAGTCTGTAATGGAAATAGAGATGGAATAATTGCACTCTAGTACAGTAGTTATGCTCTAAGGTCTAAGCTACAAAAGCCACCCGCAACTCGAGAATTGCAAAGCGTCGAAATGACTTTATCTGCGGTCAGTATACCTCACAACCATTTAAACGTAACTTTTGCATAAGTGTGCATGTTCATTGTAGATAAGTCTTTAAAAATAGATAAAGGTCTATTGGAAATACGATATTATCAGTGTTTTACCATTTTTTCATACATTTAAAAGCAATGCTTTAAGTAAGGATTACTCCTTGATGTATGTTGATTTATTGAAAGCAAAGCAGCAAATATTTTTAAGCATGAGTATTAAAGGGATAAATATGAGATTTAATTGTTATGATAGCTCTTATGCCCTCTCATGTAACCGTTAAAAGATATGTGAGACATGTGTGTGACATGTTCCTTATGATTGAGGCTCAGATATAAGAGATACCCTCCGACAAAGATTTCATATTACTTAAGCCTGGCACATTATTTTAGGTATAACACGTAAAGATCAATACTAATACGTTGGAAGTTACTGCATGGACATGGAAAAAAACATGGCGGAGAAAATTTTCCGCATAATGTCTTTCGTTCACGTCATAGAAATGGCGTTCGTGATGTCCCATAATGTCTTTTTGACACATGAGGAGGACTGTTTGCATAATTTTATGTTTATGGAAAAACATAAGGAATCCGGTGTCAGCGTTGGGAAATCTGCGTCGCCATATCATCCCATTTCCCTTCTCCATGTCAACTACGACCTGGAAACCAAGATGGCAAGCTCGACCACTTACCCGTGAATAACCAAAAATAAATGCCCGTTTTTATTCGACTCTCGCCAGACTCTTCGCGGTTTCATCCAGCCCCTCCTAAGAGGCATCACTGCCACATGAAGACCCGCGTGGGGATGAGGCAGAGGACGGTTTGTCATAAGGCGCCCGGCGACGGGGGTGTGGGTGGGGGGAGGGGAGGTAATGAAACGAGATTCAAGAAGAAATTTTCCTCAGCGCGGAAGGACGGGGGGGATCTTTATCGCGTATCTCCTGTTCTCGTCTCTCCACTTACAACGCAACGGCGGTCACCTCCTAGGCCTTCGCGATAACTTAAAACTCTTCTCCTTGTCACTGAACTTTTTCATAGCGCTTGCGACAATATGTCGAACAGAAGGGAATGGACGACGACCTTAGGAAAAACATGGTATTTTCTAGAGATGGAATTAAATGACTAAGAGTGTAAATAACCTTAATTCACGTCCGTGCTATTTTAGAATTTCACTGAAAAAGGAGGGCTGCAAATGTTCATTCACTTGAGATGTCAGGAAGGTCTCGGAGAATTCTCATCATAACAAATGAGTACAACGATTTAAAATAACGCTCTTTAAGGCGTAATTCCATACTTTATCTCAGAATTCAATTTTTTTAAATATCATATTATTACGTCAGACTTTTTCCCATGAAACGAAGAATGAATTAATGAAATTTCATACTTGGACTTAATTTTTACTGCAAAATATTTACAAATTTGGCCAGGCATTTATGCACTGCGTCCATTCTGTTTCATTATCATTTCTGTTTTGATATATCGTAGTGCCACTTCTAGAAGGAGTGATTTTACTTTTACAGTAGGTAGTACCTATAACAGATTTCAAACCAGGGTGGAGTTCTCATGAATAGATACGACCCGTATGGGAACTCATAAGGCATAAGTGCCTCGAGATTTCCAGATCCCTTTCCCGACGAGATTTGAAAATCCCTGGCGCCAGGGCGTCTTTTGTGAGTGGCAGTTAGTCAGAATGTACAACTGCCATCTATTAAATGGCGCGTGGGTTGGTAACATTCGAGTGTAATATGAGCGTGTCCTTGTTCAGCATCAAAAAGCGAGAAGACACCTTAAAGAAGGTTGCTTCCGAGATGGCACAGTGCTGATAGTGTTCATTGCCATCATGCCCTTAGGCCTACGTCTCCATCATAAAGATTTCTAACAAGTTGCTCCCTGGCATTGTTTTACTCCATTGCGTTCGTATATAAACCTGAAACTGACTTTAAATTCTCAACACGATTTACAATTACTGCTTCTGGGAATTTTAGCAACAAAAGTGGATCAATTTGGTCCTCAAGCAAGTCAACTGATTCCCTCTAATATCTTGCTATAAATTCCATCTTATCATAAAAGACGTAAGTAAAATTCTCACTTCAGCCCGTATGTTTAAATTTCCATGGGTTATTATTATGCAATATTTATCACCAATAAAATCTTTATTACTTTCTTGTATCAACGGATTCAAATTTGAAGCAGTTATAGGTCCATTTATTACAGTAGGAATATGGATTGATTGTAAGAAAATATTTCCGAAGACAAAATTAATTCATTAAGGGAAGACAAAAACTAATTTGATGGATTCCATAAATATACTTAAAAATATTGGACCACTGATCATTTCACCTTATTACTGGACAAAAAAATTCTATCTAATATGCGTCATTACTAATCAATGAAGCAAGGTGGTTTTGGCACAATATTATTCATGCCCAAACCATTCAAATATTTTATATTCGCTGGTTCATAATCTTTTATTAAATTTTCAGGCTTTTTTTAGATAAATAATATTTTAAAGTGCTGTTTCCTGCTACATTTCGTAAAATTTTATCATTTTTCGTTTTTTTATCGAAACACCAGCTTTTTAAAATATAGTAACATAAATAAAAGTTCAAGCACGGTGTTTTGGTGTCTAGGTATAGATCAACGTACAGTTTGTTTACAAGAAATCCAAAATTTTTCTTGGCCTTGCAACCGTCAGAACATGTTTTAATCTCTCTAATTTATGAAGAAATGCGAATGTTTTGGTTTACTACCAAAAAAATGAGATTATGTGAAAAATTTAATTTNATGTTTTGGTTTACTACCAAAAAAATGAGATTATGTGAAAAATTTAATTTCAATATACGTTCTTAAATGAACTTCTGATTTTTATTAGAAAATTTATTGAACATATATGTAATGCGTATTGCCTCTCGGTGGTAATAATTCTTTAAATACTTATTTTTCCTCTTGTTACCTTGGTAGTTTATTGATTCGACAACTTGTGG